>VYZU01086034.1:0-25245 GCA_013401355.1 Ceyx cyanopectus | reverse complement strand
CCCCCCCCCCCCCCCCACTGCACACACCTCAGACCCCCCATCCCACCTGCACCCACCTCGGACGCCGGCTTCCCGATGGGCACCAGGTTGTTGTCCTTCTCTGCTATGCTCTGGAGCTGGGCAGGGAGGAGAGCAGGTGGGTGAGCACCCCAACAGCCCCCTGGTAGCACCCTGACAGCACCCCAACAGCTCCTTAGCAGCCCAACTCAGCCCCCCACCAGCAAACCAGCCCCATGAGCACTCCCACCACTCCCTAACTGGGCTGTTCCCAGCTGCTGGAGGAATCCTGCTGCCCCTGGCACCCCCAAGCACCCGCCCTGGGGTGGAGGGGGCCAGGGGGGTCCCCACAGCTGCCCCACGGAGCCTGAGCTGCTCTTAGACACAAAATTATTGTCTTTTTATGTTAAATAAACCTCAAATCCGAGGTGTCTGTTCAGACAGATGAGCTCAACCACCACAGTTAATCAAAGCTCAATTAAAATACTCTGTCACCTTCCACCCAGAGGGACCCAGAGCTTCTTCCAGACACTAGGGTTTTTAATTATTGACTGAACGATTTAATTATTATAATTTAGTCATTAAGATATTTTTTTTTCACTTTAATCAAGCAGGTGTTTGTTCCCCCTCCCCACCCCCGTGTACCCAGGGGCTGCCGTAGGGGCCGTGCCACCAAAGCAGTGGGGCACTCGTGGGCGATTCCAAATCACCACTCGTCTTCTCAGGGAGAAGGTTAATTAATTAATTAGGGGCTGGGATTCAGCACCCGCTCTTTCATTAACCCCCACAGACAAGAGGGAGCTCAAGGCTCTGCAGGAAAGGAGGGAATGTCCCCCAGGGATCAGAGCAAGGATGCCAGCAGTGCCCGGGGTGGCAGCACCGAGGATGGGGCTCTACAAAAACAATGCAGAAACGGTGGCAACGCTGCAGAAGCAGCACAGGGAACTAGTCCGGTCCCCCGGGAACCCCGCAGCCTGCCCTGCTCCCCCCAGCCCCTCACTGCCCCCCCTCGGCTCCATACTCCTGCTGGGGCCCGCCCCGTCTCGCTGCCCAACTCCTCCCTTTCCCCAGGGCCCACCCAGGCCCAGTGTCCACCCAGGCCCACCCTCAGGCTCGGTGGGCCGCTGGCCATGGCCCCGCACCGGCCCTGGGCCCAATGCCCCGCTCTCCCCGGCTCTACACCGGCCCCGGGCCGCACCCAGGCCTGGTGCTGCTGCTCCTGCTGCTGCAGCTCGGTCTCATCCACGCAAGGACGGTCAAGGTTGAACCAGAGGGACTCGGTGACGCGGGGCAGCAGCGAAGGGAACAGTGTGGACATGGCGAAGGGGGAGGGCGGGGGCGATGGGAAAGGCACCGGCACCGGCACCCGGCATCGGCCGCGCACCCGGAAGCGCAACCCGGCCCCGCCGGAAACGGTTCCCAGCGCCCCGCCCACAACGAGCGCGTGCGGGAGGGCGGGGAGGGGGCGGGGCCGTCGGGGGCGGGGCCGTCGGGGGCGAGGCGAAGCGTGATTGACAGCTGGGGGTCTGGGCTCCGCTTCCAGCGCGGCCGATCCCGGGGAACCGCCCCCCACCCCTCGGGGGCAGCCGTGACCCGTAGCGGGGTATCCGTGACCCATACGGGGGCAGATGGGACCCCCGCAGGGTGTCTGCACTCATGGGGGTGTCTGTGACCAGAGGGTGCGGGGATCTTCCCCCCCTCCCCCCCCGGGGATATCTGTGACCCCCTCGGGGATCTTTGACAGCAGCGGCACCCCCGGGGCATGTTATCCCCAGGGATTGTCTGTGACCCGGGGAAAGGGGGGTAACTGCCTCCCTCCCGAGGGCATTTGTGACCCTCAAAGGGCATCTGTGACCCCCAAGGGGGACGATACCTGCCCCCCTCAGGACATTTGTGATGCCAGTGGGACCCCCCAAGAGTAAGTGCCTCCCCCAGCGTATCTGTGACCCCCCCAGCATGGCATCTGTCACACCCATAGGGAATATGTGACTCCCATGGGGTACCAACCCCCCCAGGACATCTGTTATGCCCCCCGGGGGCATCTGTAACCCATAGGGGTATCTGTGACCCAAATGGGGTACCTGCCCCCCCTGCCAAGGACATCTCTCACCCACTTGTGTGTGTCCCCCACCCCGACCATCCCTGGGGGCCCTGCAGCATGGGGGGAGTGGTCGGATCCCGCCCCTCGTGCTAGCGCTGGGCTGTGGATCCCCCTCCCCACTGCGCCCAGCCAGCCCTGCCAGGGAAAGAAAAACACCCACAAGTGGATTTTGGCTGGCGCTGGCTCCCGCCTGGCGCCAGGAGAGTGGATCCTGCCTGCGCGGGGGAGGGGAGGGGACACACCAGGGGTCACTCCAGGCCAGACTGGGGCGGCAGGGCGTGGTGCCCTGTGCCATCGGTGCCCTGCGCCATCGGTGCCCCGCAGTGGGTGACGTCCCGCGGCCAAGGGTCGCGCCCGCGCAGTGACCTTTGAGATAAGCCACGCTCGCCCCCTGGCACCCGACACCCCCCCGGGAAAGAATCCCGAGCCCCCCGCTGGTGGTCCTGGCTGAGACGGTCACGGCGCTGGCGGTGCCACCAGCCTCCCACGTGCTGTACAGGGTGGGGGGGGGGACTTTGTACCCTCGGGGAGACGTTACCGGTGTTCTCGCCTGGGAAAGCCACCATCCTGCCAGCAAGTTGCTAGTGGCAGAGGGATGGCAGCTGCGTGGGCACTGCTGGCACTCCTGGCCTGGCCGGGCAGCAGCGCTGCGGCAGCGTCAGGGGACGCGCTGCTCAACATCTGCATGGACGCCAAGCATCACAAAACGAAGCCCGGCCCCGAGGGCCAGCTCTACGGGCAGGTAAGATCCCCAGCCAACAACCCAGCACCCACGGGCATCACCTGCTGTGGGGTCACTGCCCTCGGGGGGTTTCCTGAGCCCTGTCGTGGTCTGCATCACCCGGTGCCACTTCCTCGTGGGTACCGGGGAAGCAGTGTCAGGGTCCAGCTGAGCCTCAGCTGCCCCCGTGGTGCAGTGTGTGCTGTGGAAGGAGAATGCCTGCTGCACTGCCAACACCAGTATGGCAGCCCACGAAGACCAGTCCTACCTGTACAACTTCAACTGGGACCATTGCGGGGTTATGCCAGAGAAATGCAAGCGGCACTTCATCCAGGACACGTGTCTCTACGAGTGCTCCCCCAACCTGGGACCCTGGATTGACCAGGTGGGTGTAGATTCTTCCCTTAAACCACCTGCCAAGGTCGCTGGGATGAACTGGGATGAACTGGGAGGGGTGTGTCCACACAGGCAGACACCAGCTGGCGTAAGGAGCGGATTGTGGATGTGCCCCTGTGCCGGGAGGACTGTGAGCAGTGGTGGGAGGACTGCCAGGACGCTACCACCTGCAAGGTCAACTGGCACAAAGGCTGGGACTGGTCCACAGGTCAGTGCGGTGGGGATGGGGGGGCACCACCCCCAGGAGATGCCCCCCATTGAGTCTGAACTCCACTGGAGGTCCCCAGACTCCCCTCTCCCAGTGTGTGTGGGTGCATTGCCCCACCCTGTCCTCAGTGTCTGTGAGCAGGTCTGAGAGTATGGGGGTCTCCATTAGGTGTGTGAGTGGGGGTCCCCCTGGGTGGGTAAGGGGGAGTCCTCATGGGGTGTGTGGAGGTCCCAAGGGGTTTGGGGAGGGTCCCCATCCCTATGGCATGTGTGTGGGGTGGTCCCTATGGAGTGGGAGTGTGCTGGCAGCTGACCATGAATCTCAAATCCATGCTGGCAAAAGCAGCAGGACCCCTGATACCTATCCACAAGCAGAGGTTCAGCTCAGAGACACCCCCCCCCAACCCCGCTTCCCACCTCCCAGGCATCAACCAGTGTCCCCAGGGATCCATGTGCCAGAAGTTCAAGTTCGTCTTCCCGACGCCGGCCGACCTGTGCGAGAAGATCTGGTCCCACTCCTACCGTGCCAGCCCCCACCACCGCGGCAGCGGCCGCTGCATCCAAATGTGGTTCGACCCTGCCCAGGGGAACCCCAACGTCGCCGTCGCCCGTTATTATGCCAATGCCGCTGGCCCCCTGACCCCTCCCACAACCCTATTCTCCGTCCTGCTGCTCCCCGCCCTCCTGAGCTTGCTCTGAGCTAGCTGCGGGGGGAGCTGCAGGTAGGAGCGGGTGGTGGGGGGCACCTTGGACCCCTCTCCATGGGACACCCCTAAACTGTACCAGCTGACCTCCGCACCCCCCACCTCGTGAATAAATGCTCCAGCCTTGCTCGGTGTTGGGGTGCTGTGGGGATGGGGTGGGGCTGGTCCTGCTCTTTTTTTGGGGGGGTGAAGCTGTGCCTGCCTCCCCCTTTTATCTGTACTGACTCACCCTCCAACCCACCGTGCCCAGCAAAGTGGGGAGACCGTGGGGTTCCCCCTCACTGGGACACAGAGTGTGGGTAAAAAACAGGATCCACCCTCCCCTGAAGGCTTCCCAGAAGATGGGGGTGTCCCCGAAGCTCTCGGAGCTCCGAGGGTCACCGTCGCCCCGTTCCCCTCCCAGGGCGCGCAGGATGACACCGGGGAAATGACGGTGAAATGTGATGTAGGGGGGGCACCCTTCGGGACCCTTCGTCCCCCTGTGCTCCGCTGGTGCTTCCCCGGCACCTCCCCCCGTGCTCCTCGGACACCCTCTCCGTGCTCCCCCGGTGCCGCCCGTCCTCTCCCTCTCCCGGTGCTTCCCCAGCCCCAAGCCGGTGCCTTCCTGGTCCCGTCCAGCTCTGCCCCCCTCCCCGTGCTCCCCCTCCGGTGCCTCCCCGACCTTCTCCAGAACCCCACACCCTCGGTGCTCCCCCCCGTGCCTCTCCCGGTGCTCCCCGCTCCCGATGCAGTTCACCGCTCACCCCCATGCTCCCCTGTTCCTCTCCCCGTTCTCCCACCACTGCCACCGAGGTCCCCCGACAGTGCTCCCCTGCCGTGTCTCTCACGGTTCTTCCCCGGGCCCTCTCTGGTGCTCCCCTGGGCGTCCACAGACACCCCCCCTCACCCTCGGTGCTCCCCTGTGCCTCTCCCGAGCCTCTCCCGGTGCTCCCCGGATCCCCTGCTGAAGGTTCTACGGTGCCCCCCTCCCGTACCTCTCTCGGTGCTGCCCCGGGCCCTCTCTGGTGCTCCCCTAGACGCCGCCCACCCCCTCGGTGCTCTGCGGTGCCCCTCTCCCGGTGTTTCTCCGGGCGCCCTCCGGTGTCCGCTTGGCCTCCACCAGACCACCTCCGGTGCCCCCCCCGTGCCTCTCCCGGTGCTCCCCTTCCGTGCTTCCCCGGGGCCAACCTGAACGTCCCTAAACACCCCGCACCAATCCCGGTGCTTCCCGGTATCCCCCCACCCCGTGCCCCTCCACCTTTCCCCCCTCCCTTCCCGGTGCCCCCGCCTCTTTCCCCCGGACAGGCTCCTCCCCTCCCGACGACCACGCCCCTGCCCGGTAGCCCCGCCCCCTGCCCGGTAGCCCCGCCCCTTACTCCCGGTGCTGCCCCCGCCCGCCTAGACCGGAGCGCGGCCCCGCGGCGCGGCCCCGGNCCCGTGCCTCTCCCGGTGCTCCCCTTCCGTGCTTCCCCGGGGCCAACCTGAACGTCCCTAAACACCCCGCACCAATCCCGGTGCTTCCCGGTATCCCCCCACCCCGTGCCCCTCCACCTTTCCCCCCTCCCTTCCCGGTGCCCCCGCCTCTTTCCCCCGGACAGGCTCCTCCCCTCCCGACGACCACGCCCCTGCCCGGTAGCCCCGCCCCCTGCCCGGTAGCCCCGCCCCTTACTCCCGGTGCTGCCCCCGCCCGCCTAGACCGGAGCGCGGCCCCGCGGCGCGGCCCCGGTGGCGGCGGCGGAGCATGGCGGGTGCGGGGGGTACCGGGGGGGGGACACCGGCCCCGCCACCGCCCCCGCCGCCTTGGTACCACCGGGATTTGAGCCGCGCCGCCGCCGAAGAGCAGCTGGCCCGGGCCGGGCGCGACGGGAGCTTCCTGGTGCGGGACAGCGAGAGCGTGGCGGGGGCCTACGCGCTGTGCCTGCTGTGAGTGCGGGGGGGCACCGCGGGGGGATCGGAGAGCCCCGGGAGAAACACGGGGAGCGCAGAAAGTGGGGGTACCGGAGGGGGTCCGGGTGGGCGACACGAACGTGGAGTGTCCGTGGGAGGACCGGAGGGAGGGCTGGGGGGGGTCACTGGGCGTGGGTCCGTGGTGGGCGTTGGTGGGGGTCCCGGGGACATCCAGGGGGGCACCGGAGGGTACAGGAGGGGGGATGAACCGGTGGGGTCCTGGGGAAGCGCCGAGGTCTGGGGGGCACGGAAGGGGTCCAGGGGAAGCACTACTGGGGCACTGGGAGAGGCACAGGGTGGGGGGCCCCATCGGCGGGGGTCCGGGGGAGATCCAGGGAGGCGCTGGAGGAGGATCTGGGGGGACACTGAGAGGGTCATGGGGTGGAGTGTGGGGCACCAGGGGAGTGGCAGAGGGAGGCTGACTGGGGGTCAGAGGAGCACAGTGAGGGGCCAGGTGAGCAGGGAGGGTTCGGGGGGTGCACTGGAGGGGATCTGGGGCGCAGCCTGGGGGATCAGCAGGGGATGGAATTTGGGGGAGCACTGACGAGGAGCCAGGTGCACGGTGGTGGGTACTGGGGGACATGGGTGTAGTGTCTGGTGGGGGGGCACTGGGGGGGACATGGACAACCATAGGGCGGCAGACAGAGTGGGGGGAGCCAGGGCAGACCCACCTCATGGGGAGGGGGAGACGCCAGATATGGGGGGTCACTGGCATTATGGGTGACCAGGCATGGGGAAGGGGTGATGCTGAGGTAACACTGGGAGTGGGGGGGACAAGGAGGGGGCAGGTAGTAGGCTAGGAGGGGCGCAAGCAGGCACTGGCACTGCTGGGGGTCCTGGGGGACTGGGCACTGATAGACTGTGGGGTGCTAGGGGAGGAGGGGATGAGTGGGAGAACTGTGTGGGGACCCTTGGCGCGGGTAAGGGATGGGCACCTTGGGGATCAGGAGGGACTCTGGGGGGCTAGGGCATCACCCTGCAGCAAGGGGTGGGGGGGCCTGACCCCCACTCCACACTTTCAGGGCCACGGGTGGGTGCCATGAACCCTGGGGGTACTGCCACCCTGCACCTGGTGGCTGTGCCAGCCTGGTGACGCCGGGATAGCGGCTCGGCCGTCACTGGAACAACAAAGCCCGGCTGCCCTGGCATCCCGAGGGCCTCACCGGCACCTCGGCGTGTTGGCGGTGCCGGGTTGTGCCGCCAGCTCTGCCCGAGGCCGCCCGTGCTGGAGCATTGATGTGGTTCGGGGCGGGTGGCAGGTGGTGAGGGCACCTTGAAACACGGCTTTTTCGCTCCTGAGCGCCTGTGGGTGCCGGCGGCTGCTGGTTCCTTACGGCAAAGGAGGGAGAAACCAGGAGGTCACCATGCAACCGGCCTACCTTGGCTCAGGGCTTTGTGCCTTGTGCCAGTGTGGAGTGCGTGGCCTTCGCCAGGACACCGCTGGCCTTCCCCGTGGCTGGAAATTTATTTCCCCGTCATGTGGGCATGGCACGGCCGTGGGTGCCAGCTCCCTGCCACGGCGCTGTGGTGGCGAGCGGTGCCGGTGTGAGAAGAGCACGCCTTGATGGTACTGGTGGGTGATGGTGCCGCTGCGCCAGGAGGTGGCATGGGGGCACCTGGGTGGTTGGCAGGAGGTTGCGGCCAGAGTCTGGGTGCCAGGGTAAGGGGGCTGTGATGCTGGTGTCTCGCCTTGCCCGGTGCTGGCGGTGGGAAGGTGGCATCCCTGCTGCAGGACTGGCACGGAGGCCGGTGTCTCCTAGTGCCACTGGCCCTGGTTGGCCACCCAGCATGACTATGGCTGTTCCGTGGGGCTCACCAACTCCATGCCAGCTGATGGCTGGGACCCTGCAACGAGGCAAAGCCTGGCACGAGGATGGCACAGCGGGTGGCTCTGCTGGACCGTGCCACAGTGAGGACCAGCGGAGGCCCCTGCTCAAGTGGTGGGCAGGACCGTGCTGTGGGGCCACCGAGCACCCCCTTGGCCAACGCGGGGGCGGCCAAAGCCGCGACTGCCTCCGGGAGCCTAAAAATAACTGCGGGGGCAGGAGGAGGAAAGGGAACTGCGGCGGGATCCCGGCAGCGCCGTCTTCCTTTAACCCTCCCGCCCTGGCTTTGGCTGTGCTGGCCACGGCTCACCCATCCTTTGATGCCAGCACGTGGCAGCGGCACCCCAGTGTTGGCATCACCGGCTGGCGGACGATGGTCACCGTGCGGTGCCCAGTGGCTGGGCTGGGGTCCCCATCCCGGCTCCTCGTGGTGCTCACAGTGATTCCTGCTGGTGGGTGCGCGCCCACCCCCCTCACCACAGTCTTGTCGGGTGGTGGGGGGAGGGCACGGGTGGTCCCCGCCGTGCCGTGGCGGGATGCCGGCTGGCGTGGCCGAGACGCGGGGAGCCCTGGCACTCGCCGCCGGCCGCCGCGCTCCCACATAATGGCTCTTTGTGCCGCCGTTCCCGGCCCCTGGGATTACTCACTGGAATAGCAGCCGCCGGTGACGTGGGGCTGGGCAGACGAGGGGGTGGGGGGGGTGTCCCTTACAGTGCCTCCTTCCCACCTGGCTGCGCTCCCATGTGCTCAGGGGGACCCTTTGGGGTTACTCATAGAGACCCCCTCGTGTTTCCCCCCTCCTTTGTGCTCCCCCCCGCCCTAATGTGGGGATCTCCTGTGCTGGGGTTCCCAGTGTAGCACCCCCTGCTCCTCACCCCTCCAGTGGAGTTTCTCCTATGGCCTCCCCTGCCTTGCCCTCCCAATTTGGGAGCCCCCTGTAACGACCCTGTGCTGGGGTGCCCCATGTGCTCCCCTCTCACTCGCCTCACGGAGGTCCCTTCTGTGGGTCCCCCCTTGTCCCCCACAACATGGGGATCCCCATATTGACCCTGTTCTGGCATTCCCCATTTGCTGCCCCCCCATCACCCCTCCAGTGGCATTCCTGATATGGCCCTCCCTTGTCTCCCCCCAACTTGGGGCTCTATATATTGACCCTGTACTGAGGGTCCCTGTTTGCACCCCCCCATCACCCCTCCGTTGGTTTATCTGCTGTGGAGATCCCAACCTGAGGGTCTTTGTGTGTCCCCCCTGCCCTCCCCCAAATCCCAACAGCTGGAAATCCCCATTTGGAGCCCCCTGACTCCAGTTAGGGGTCTGCCATGATGACCCCCCCTCAAGGACTCCTTTGAGTTGGCGACCACCCAGACCCCTCAGTGGGGGAGTTCCCCACATGGACCGCCTTCATCCTCCCCAGCTCGAGAGTTCCCATTCAGGGCCCCCCCAGTTGAGGGTTTCCCCATGGCCCATCATGACTGACTGGGCACTGGGGCACCCAAATGCAGCCCTGATGGCACATGGGGACCTGGTAATGTTGAGGGAGTGATGGCACTGCAGGAGTTGGCATCATGGGGAGCAGTACAGCACCGGGGGACCTAGCACCATTGGGAGCGAGGTGGCACTGGGGGATTTAGCGTTGTAGGTTGGTGTGGGGGGGATCCTGGCACTAATGGGGTGTGGAATGGCACTGGGAGACCCAGCACTGCAGGGCACAGCATCCAGTTTGGGGTCACGGCATGGTGCCAGGAGCCCACTGCCTGGTGCCAGTCCCCCAGCCGCATGGCAGGTTGCCCCTGGGGACCCCGCAGCTGAGCTGGCAGGTGGCCTTGGCATGGTGACAGCCATCACGGTGACCTCCACGAGCACTATGGCCCGTGGCCAGTCCAGGAGGCACCACTGGCACTGGTTAACAGGGGCCGTGGGTGTGGGTCTGGCCATACCCCAGTTCCTGGTGTCCCCTGGCCAGGGAGGGGACACTTGAAGAGGGGGAGTCTCTGTTTTGCACCCCGTGCCCGCTGGCATCGGCACCTTGTCTCTCAGCGCCTCCCGTCACCCCCTGCCCCCAGATCGTGTCCCTGGTTCCTGTGAGCTGCCATTGGGAAATAAATTGTTTCCTGCCTGCTCCTGCCTGCGGTGCGGGCAGGGGACGCCTGCTCTGGCAGCGGGGCTGGTACCATGGTGTGGCATGGGGCAGGACATGTGCACAGGGGTTGTCCATCATGGGGATCTGGCAGCGTTCACTGTAGCACCCATCTGGGCTCCCCCTGACACCCATCTGGGACTCCAAGCACCCATCCTGCTGGCGTTCTGCATCAGGAGCTGGGCTGACACCTGTCAGCCCACTGCCCACTGGAGGTCAGCGGTGGCCCCCAGAGCTGCTCCTCACGGTGGGTTCTGCCCGCAGGTTCCAGAAGCACGTCCACACCTACCGCATCCTGCCCGACGACGAGGACTTCCTGGCCGTGCAGGTGGGCACTGCCACCCCCTCCCTGGGACAGGGGCATGGAGCCTCGTCCCTGTGTGGGTTGTAGGTGATCAGGGTGCTGGGACCCCCTGAATGCCCACCCAGCTCCTGCTGGGAGTGCTGGGTGGGCACTGCCCCATCTACAGCCCCTCACTCCTCACATGTGCCATGGCAGGGGGTTCCCCGGGGCTGCATGGAGTGGGGCTCAGCTTCAGCACAGTGCCACCAGTGTGCCTGTCTCCCTGGCATGGCCTGATGGCTTGGCACAACTTGGCTTCAACCCTGTGCCACAAGTGTCCCCGACACTGGCACTGCACCACAAGTGTGCTGGGCTGTCCGGCACAGCCGGACAGCTTGAAAAGATTTGTCCTTGGCACAGTGTCACCAGCATGCCCAGCTCTCCGGCACAGCCTCAGCGCCATGTCACCAGCTTGCACAGCTCTCTCGCGTGCCTGGATGGCTTAGAAAAGCCCAGCCTTGGCACGCTGCCACAAGTGTGCCCAGCTCTCTAGATCAGCTGGGCATGTCTTCATCCCCATGCCACCAGCGTGCCCGGCTCTCCAGCACAGCCCCGTCCCTGTGCCACCAGCATGCCCAGCTCGCCGGTGCGGCCCAGCAGGGCTCAGCCTTGGCACCGTTCTGTGAGTGTACCTGGCTCTCCGGCACAACCTTGACCCCACGCCACCGATGTGCCCAGCCCCCCAGCATGCCCGGGCGGCTCGGCTGGACTCGGCTCTGGCCCTGTGCCACCGGTGTGCCTGGCTACCCGGCATGGCTCGGCAGTGCCCAGCTTGGCCGGCTGCCGCCGCCGCCGCCGGGTATTTTTAGAGCAACAGAACCCGCTTTGTGCCGGGCCGGCCGGGCAGGAAAAAGCCGCCTCCGGGAGGGAGGAGGCTGAGGGGTGGCTGCTGCCAGCACCCTGCGGCCCTGCCAGTGCAGACCCGCAGCAGGGTGCCCACGGGGGGAGCCCCCCCACCCTGCTCCACCCTCACCCTGAGTGGTGAGGACCCTGTGGGGGGATTCCTGCACAGGGTGTGTGGGGGGGGGGGCCCGGGTGACCCCGCTGGTGGGTGCTGAGGGGTCCCGTGTCCTCGCAGACGTCGCAGGGGGTGCAGGTGAGACGCTTCAAGACGCTGAGCGAGCTGATTGCCCTGTACCTGCAGCCCAACCAGGGCCTGGTCTGCACCCTCCTCTTCCCCGTCGAGAGGGACAAGGAGAAGGACAACGCCGAGGACAGGGACTATTCAGGTACAGCGGGGTCACCCAGGCGGCCAAATGGGGGTTCTAGGACCCCCTGATATCCTCATGGGGTCTGTGACCGACCACTCGGCATCGCCCTGTTGCAGATGGAGAGGATGACAAGCCACCGTTGCCACCCCGCTCTGGCTCCACCAGCTTCTCGGCCACCTCGGCAGGGCTCAGCCCCACCAGCTTGGGGTCAGCTATGGCAGAGGGAACGGTAGAGAGGTGAGGGGCTGTCCCCTGCCTGTCCCCCTGCCCGTGCCTTGCCCGTCCCCTGACAGCTCCTCACTGGTCCCCCTCCCCACAGCACCAATGGGCTGAGCAGCATCTCCCATGAGTACCTGAAGGGCAGCTACAGCCTGGACCTGGAGGCAGTCAAGGGGGGGGCCAGTAGCCTCCCCCACCTCAACAAGACCCTTGTCACCTCCTGCAAACGGCTGCACAGGTGGGTACTGGGCACTGGGATGGATGGATGGATGGATGGATGGATGGATGGATGGATGGATGGATGGATGGATGGATGGCTGCCCGCTGAGCCTGCTTCTCTCTCCATCCCCAGTGAGGTGGACAAGGTGCTGGCAGGGCTGGAGATCCTCTCCAAGGTGTTTGACCAGCAGAGCTCCCCCATGGTCTCCAAGATCCTGCAGCAGGTGAGGGACATTTGGGGATACAGTGGTGCCATAGCCCCCCCCACACCCCAGCCCTTCACCCTGGGGGATGTTCTGTCTTGGGGAGCGGGGATGGATTCAGGGGTCCTATCCTGCCCAATGGTTCTGAGATTGTCCAGCACCTCTGGGTGACCGGGATGGATTGGGGATCCCATCTTGCCCCATATCATGGTGCTGGTTGGATCCTTCTGGAATGGATCCAAGGGTCCTATCCTGCCCCATCTCATGGTGCCAGAGGGGTCCTTCCCTTTCAGGGGGTCTGGGGTGAATCTGGGGGTCCCATCCTGCCCCTGTGGGGTCTGGGGTGGATCTGAGAGTCCCATCCTGCCTTTGTGGGGTCTGGGGCGGCTCAGGGGTCCCGGGCTGGCATGGTGACATGCAGTGCTGGGGTACCAGGCGGCGGGGCAGAGCGGGGAGCAGGAACTGGAGAACCTGGTGCTGAAACTCTCCGTGCTCAAGGATTTCCTCTCCAGCATCGAGAAGAAAGTGAGACTGGGGAAATGGAGGGTCCTGCCATGGGGGGTCTGCAATGGGTCCTGTGACTTGGCCATGATCTGAATGGTGCTGGGGCCAAAATGAGCTGTCTGGGTGGCACCAAGTGAACCCATGTGAGGGGCTGGTGGGCCTGGGGGTGGTGGCAGATCTGGGAGGGTTGATGGAGCTGGAGATGCTGCCGGAACTGGGAGGATAGGTGGTACTGGAGCGTCTGGTGGAACTGGGAGGTGGTGGGGCTGTTGGAAGTCGGGGCACTGGTGCAGCTTAGAGGCTGATGGAACTGGATCGGCTGGGGGGGGACTGGTGGGCACTGTGCCTATTGCTTGGCTGATGATGATGATGGTGGTGGCTGTGGCAGGCACTGAAGGCCCTGCAGGAGATGAGCTCGGCTGCCCCCCCCACACCCTCCCAGCCCCTCTCCCGCAAGGCCAAGAGCATCCCCGTGCAGACTTTTGAGGTGGGTTTACGACACCACCCCCACCCATGGCACAAGGAGCACCTTGAAGGGGGGCAGGGGACTGGCGTTAACCAAATGCACCCAGAGTCACAGCGATGGAGAGCTGGGTGCCAAAGGGCTTGGTGCTGGGGCAACTGGGTACTGAGAGGCTGGTTGCCAGAGGATGTTGGATGCCAGGGGGGTTGGTTGCCAGGAGGTTTGGGGGGGCAGGAGGGTTGGTTGCTGGGAGGTTTGGGGTGGCAGGTGGCTGGGTGGCAGGAGGGTTGGTTGCTGGGAGGTTTGGGGTGGCAGGGGGGCTGGGTACCAGGGGGGTTGGTTGCCGGGAGGTTTGGGGTGCCAGGGGGCTGGGTGATGGAGCAACTGGATATTGTGGTGCCGAGTGCTGGGGGAGGCCCAGGGGGCTAGATGGTGGAGACACTGGGTGCTGGAGGGGGCTGAGTGTTTGGGGAGGCTGAATCTTGAGAAGCTGAGTGCCGGGGGGGCTGTGTGCCAGGGGGCTGTGTGCTGGGGATGTTCCCACCTCCCCCAAGTACCCCTGGCCCCCTGGCAGGTGAAGCTGGACGTCACCCTGGGGGACCTGACCAAGATTGGCAAGTCCCAGAAGTACACACTGAGCGTGGACGTGGACGGGGGGAAGCTGGTGGTGCTGAAGAAGCAGAAGGACTCCCAGGAGGACTGGAACACCTTCACCCATGACAAGAGTGGGTGTGGGGGTGCATGGAGTTGGGGAGTGGGGGAACCCTGCACCCCTGGCTCGAGGCTGGGGTTTGCTTGCTTCTGGAGTGTCTCTGGGGGGGATGGGAGCAGCTGGTTGACCCCATTCTGGGTGTCCCCAGGGCTGGGTGGGGTGACAGTGGTGGTGGGGCCAGCACCCCCACTTCCCACTCTCTTCCAGTCCGGCAGCTGATCAAGTCTCAGCGGGTGCAGAACAAACTGGGCATCGTTTTTGAGAAGGAGAAGGACAAGACTCAGCGGAAGGACTTTGTGTTCGTCAGCGCCCGGGTGGGCCCCACGCTGCTGGGACTGGGGGCCCCTCACAGTTCTGGGGGTGGGGGGTGTGGGATTGAACCCCTGCTCCCCCCATGGGGGATTTGGGGCTAGGTGGCTGGAGGATGGCCCCAGGTACCCCAGTATTGCCCCAATACAGCCCCAGGATCCCCCAAGTTGCCCCCATGGGTGCCCTGTATGGCCTCTGGGACCCCAGAAGAGCCCCCAAGAATCCCAGTATGGCCCCACAGGGTCCCTGTGGCACTCTGTATCCCAGTATGGCCCCATAAGTTACCTGCATCCCAGTACAGCTCCCAGAAATCCCAATATGGCCCCATAGCTCCCTGCACCCCAGTGCAGATCCTTGGGACCACAGACCTGAATATGGTCCCCTGGTCCCCATTATGTCTCCTGGGACCCCAGCATGCTCCCCTGAGTGCTCCTAAGGACCCAATGCAGCCTCTGGGGATGTCAGTATGGTTCTGTGAACCCCATTGTGGCCTCAGGGCTCCCATTGTGGCCCCATAGGCTCCCTGCACCTCTATACCGCTCCCAGAGACCCCAGTATGGTCCCCTGCACTTCAGTATGGCCCCATAGAATCTCCAGGAACCCCAGTACAGCCATGGTGGGTTGTTGGGGCCATGGATGCTCATGGGGAGCCATGGAGGGCCATGGGGACCCCCCAACTCACCACCTCTCTCCCCCCATCAGAAGCGGGAGGCCTTCTGCCAGCTCCTGCAGCTGATGAAGAACAAGCATTCCCACCAGGACGAGCCAGACATGATCTCCATCTTCATTGGCACCTGGAACATGGGTGAGCAGGGCCCGGGGAGGGTCCACCAGAGTGGTCCCACCCCGACCTTTTGGGATACTTCCCACCCCACCCACCTTGACCATCCCACCCCATCCCCTTGTCGCAGGCAGCGTGCCCCCCCCCAAGAACATCACGTCGTGGTTCACCTCCAAGGGCTTGGGGAAGACACTGGACGAGGTGACAGTGGCCATCCCCCACGACATCTACGTCTTTGGCACCCAGGAGAACTCCCTGGGTGACAAGGAGTGGGTGGATTTCCTGCGCTCTGTCCTCAAGGACTTCACCGAGGTCGAATACCGCCCGGTAGGGACTGGGGACGTGCAGATACCAGTGGGTGGTGATGGGTGGGCTCCTGGAGGTCTTGGGATACTGATGGCAGTGGGTGGTGAAGGTGGGTGAGGTTCTGAAGGTCCTGGGTTGCAGACCCTGGTGAGTGGTGGGGACAAGTGAGGTCCTGGGGACTTCAGAGTGCAGGCAATGGTGGGTGGTGGAGATGGGTGAGGTCCTGGGGGTCCATCCTGGGGCGCAGACACTGGTGGGTGGTGGAGACAGGTAACACTGGGGAGGCTGTGGGTGCTGGGGTCTGCCAATGCCACGTGTTTTGAGGGTGGTCTCATGTTGGGGTGGCTATGGGGCTGAGTTTCCCCAAGGAACATGGAAGGGGCAACAGGCCACCCCCCATAGCTGCAGAGGTGGGTGGGGAGAGAGGCCAGGGCCCTGCTGCCCTCTGGCAGAGGTTGGCAGAGATCCTCACAGCGGTGGCCCGCAGGTGGCCATGCAGTCGTTGTGGAACATCAAGGTGGTGGTGCTGGTGAAGCCAGAGCACGAGAACCGCATCAGCCACGTCAGTACCTCCAGCGTCAAGACCGGCATCGCCAACACCCTGGGTAGGGGCCAGGAGGGACCCCCTGGGGAGGGGGGACAGGGGAGCACAAGGAGAGGTCCAGAGATGTCTGCTGCATGGGGGGTGCGCCTGGGGTTACATGTGTTGCATGAGGAAAGGTCCCATTACGTGTGTGTTGCACAAGGGGGGGTCCCATCATGTGTGTTGCACAAGGATGGGTCTGAGTGCTCTTGCTTTGCAAAGAGGGGGTCCCAGAGCAGGTGTGTTGCACAAGGAGGGGGCTGTGTGTCTGTGTGCTGCTCAGGGAGAGGTCCAGGCACGTGTGCATCGCACAAGGAGGGACCCAGACGTGTGCCAGGGGCCTGTGCACAGTCCCCAAGATCTGGGCACAGCTGTGTGCCTGTCACCCTGGGGCGAGCAGCAACCTGGGGCTGCCGGGGCCTGATCCTGTCCCTGTGTGCCCACAGGGAACAAGGGAGCCGTGGGTGTCTCCTTCATGTTCAACGGCACCTCCTTCGGCTTCGTCAACTGCCACCTCACCTCCGGCAATGAGAAGACAGCTCGGTGAGCACCCACAGCCCTCATCCTGCCCCGGCTTTGTGCCACATCCCTGTGTGACCCCCTCCAACCTCCTCGTGTGTCCCCCCACCCTGAGCAGGAGGAACCAGAACTACCTGGACATCCTGCGCCTGCTGTCTCTGGGGGACAAGCAGCTGAGCTCCTTCGACATCTCCCTCCGCTTCACCCACCTCTTCTGGTTCGGAGACCTTAACTACCGCCTGGACATGGACATACAGGTCAGGGGGAGGGAGGCACAGGGTGACGGGCAGGTCGTTGGGGTGTGTCCCCCTCCCTGTACCAGCCCCCGTGTCCCCCAGGAGATCCTCAACTACATCAGCCGCAAGGAGCTGGAGCCGCTGCTGAAGGTGGATCAGCTCAACTTGGAGAAGGAGAAGCACAAGGTCTTCCTGCGCTTTGGTGAGGGTCTGGGGGAGTTGTCTGGGATGGGGAGGGGTAGCCCCCAGTGCCAAGCCTGTCCTGACCCTCCCCATCCACGCAGGTGAGGAGGAGATCACCTTCCCCCCGACGTACCGCTACGAGAGGGGCTCCCGGGACACCTACGTCTGGCACAAGCAGAAGCCCACGGGGGTAGGTGCTGGGGAAGGGTGGGGGGCAGGGGGTTGGTGTCAGGGTGAGCTGGGGTCACCCCCAACCTGACCCACCACCACCACCTCCCCCTCTCCTGCCAGGTCCGCACCAACGTGCCGTCCTGGTGTGACCGCATCCTCTGGAAGTCCTACCCCGAGACTCACGTCAACTGCAACGCCTACGGTGAGGCCCCAGGGGCACCCTTGTCCCCATCCCTGTCCTCCCCCCATCCCAGGGACGTGCCCCTCCCATCTTCCCCATCCCTTCTGGCCTCAGGGTGCACGGATGACATCGTCACCAGCGACCACTCGCCCGTCTTCGGCTCCTTCGAGGTGGGGGTGACGTCTCAGTTCGTCTCCAAAAAAGGTGCCTGTGCCCACGGAGACACCACACAGCCCCTCTTTGTGGGTCCCACCTCTCCCCTGAGAACTGGAGGGGGCTGGGGGTGGGGTCCAGGGGCCCGGGGTGGGTCCTGACTCTTCGCCTCTCCCTGGAGGGCTCTCCAAGTCCTCGGAGCAGGCGTACATCGAGTTTGAGAGCATCGAGGCCATCGTGAAGACGGCCAGTCGCACCAAGTTCTTCATCGAGTTCTACTCCACCTGCCTCGAAGGTGAGGACCTGGGGGTGTCCTGGGGAAGGGGCTTGGTGGGGTCCTGGGGTGTGGTCCCAAAGTGTTTGGTGGGGTGCTGAGCGTCTCAACGGGGTCCTGGGAGGCTTGGCAGGAGTTCTGGGGGGCTTGGTGGGTCTTGGGTGGCTTGGTAGGGTCCCAGTGGTCTCAGCAGGATCCCAGGGGGCACAGGAAGCTTGCTGGAGTTCTGGGACGCTCAGGGATTTCTGAGGGGCTCAGCAGGGTCTGGTGGGACTTGGCAGGGCGCTGGGGGGCTCAGTGGGGGTTTCAGGGGCATGGCAGGGTGCTGAGGAGCTGATGGGGGCCACACCACATCCCCCCAACCCTGCAGAGTTCAAGAAGAGTTTTGAGAACGACAGCCAGAGCAGTGACAACATCAACTTCCTGAAGGTGCAGTGGTCATCTCGGCAGCTGCCCACGGTGAGGAGGGCGTGGGGGGTGGGCAGGGCTGGGGGGCATGGAGGGAAGACCCCGTCTTAACACCCCCCTCGCATCCCCTTGCCCGCAGCTCAAGCCCATCCTCTCGGAGATCGAGTACCTGCAGGACCAGCACCTCCTGCTCACTGTCAAATCCCTCGATGGCTACGAGTCCTACGGTGGGTGCCACCTTCCTGGGCATGCGTTCCCTTGGGGCTACAGACCCCCTGTGACCCCCCTGTCCACCCATTTGCCCTCCCAGGGGAGTGTGTCATCGCCCTGAAGTCGATGATCGGCAGCACGGCGCAGCAGTTCCTCACCTTCCTGTCGCACCGTGGCGAGGAGACTGGCAACATCCGCGGCTCCATGAAGGTCCGAGTGCCCACGGAGCGCCTGGGCACCCGTGAGAGGCTCTACGGTGAGGCACCAACCCCTCCCTGCAACCTACTGGGACTGGTATGGCCAGTCTGGAGGGTCCCAGACCACGCTGGGATGGGTACGGTCAGCCCTGGAGGATGCGACCCTCCCCGAGCTGAGTCCCTGTCCCCCGGCAGAGTGGATCAGCATCGATAAGGATGAGACAGCAGCTGGCAAGGGGAAGGTGCCACTGGGAGCCAGAGCCAACCAGGACTATGCCAAGTACGGAGGATGGGGCTTGGTGGGCACTGGGGAGCACCGGTGGCCTCTGGCTGGGGAGACTGTGTGGGACTGGGAGTCCTGGGGAGGGTTGAGAGCCCCATCCTGGGAGGCTGAGCCCCATCCTGAGGGCCTGAGTCCCATCCCGGTGTTCTGAGCCCAACCCTGGAGGGTCCAAACCCCCTCCTGGGGGTCCCAAGCCCCATGGCACACCCGATACTTGTCGCCCAGGTCAGTGTGCCGGAAGCCCCCCGGTGCCGAGCCCGCTGCTGCCGCCGCCACCACCATCCCCCCGGCGAAGCTGCCAGAGGAGTCTGAGAAGCTCAGTGCCGTGCCAGCCCCCCGCCCCTCAGGCCCGCACCGCGGCAGCACCAGGGACGAGGCCACCCCGAGCCGGTGAGTGGGTGACAGGCAGGGTCGGGGCCGGGGCGACGATGGCACCCTCGGGTGCCACACTCACCCCTCCGTGCACGCAGCCCCAAGGCGGAGGTGGCGGCGGAAGCGCCGCTGAAGAACAGCTTCAACAACCCGGCGTACTACGTGCTGGAGGGGGTCCCGCACCAGCTGCTGGTGCCCGGTGACCCCGGCAAGCCCCCCGCGCCCAAGGCCAAGGTCCAAGTGATGGTACCTGAGCGACGCCAGCACCCTTCAAGCGGCCGGGCGCCAGCGTGCCGCGGCGAGGAGAGCTCCGACGATGAGGAGCCCGGCACCCTCAACCTCCCGCCGCCCGACTTCCCCCCACCACCCCTGCCCCGCGAGCTCGAGGGGCCCCCCAGCCCCTTCCCTGGTACCCCCAAGGAGGTGCCGCCGGTGCCCGCTGGACGCGAGGAGCCCAAACCCCGGCCGGTCTTCGGCGAGTCCCCCCCACCCAAGCTGCAGCCCCGGCCTCCCCCCGCTGCTGGGGCTGGCTTTGGGCTGGAGGCACCTGGCGGGACACCTGTTACCGGGGGGCTACCTCCTCCTGCTGGGGGGCTCCTGGTGGCTGGTGGGCTACTGGACGACCGCTCTTGCTCGGTGCTTCAGATCGCCAAGACGTTGAGCGAGGTGGACTACGCCGGGGGGAAGGGGAGGGGGCTGCCCCTGCAACCGCTGTTAGCTAAAGGGGGGCGGTTGGAGCTGCCCCTCCGTTGCCTGCACCCTGATTACGGCCGCCCCATCACTTTCCCCCCCCATTCCATCCGGGAGAGCATCCAGGAGGACTTGGCGGAGGAGGTGGGTGTTGGAGTCGGGGTGGGGGGGAGGGCGGTCAGGATGCTGGGACCCATGAGGTACACTGAGTGTGTGGGGGGGTGATAGGGGTGTGATGATGTTTTGGGGTGTGCTGGGGCTGTGGGGCTCAGCTGGGGGCTGCTGGGGGGCACAAACTGCAGCTGGGGAGGGCAGAGGCTGGGCACCCATGTGGGCTCAGCCCCACACCTCTGGGGCCAGGGGATACAGGGGGGTCTGATCCTGGGGAGGGTCTCATCCTGGTGGCCCCATCCTGAGGGTTTCATCCTGGGGGTCTCATGCTGAAAAATCCCATCTTGGGGATTCCATCCTGGGATTGTCAGCCTCTGGGGTCCTAGCACTTCCATCCTGGGGGTCTCATCCGGAGGGTCCTATCCTAGGGGCCCTGGGCAGGGGTCCCATGCCAGGGTTCCAGGGTGGGAGTGGGTGCCACAAGGCTGAGGGTGTGGATGCTGGTGCACAGGCGCTGTGCCAGGCTGGCCGGGCCGTGGGTGCTGTGCCCGGGGTGGGCGAATGGCTGCGGGCGCTGGGGCTGGAGCGGTACGAGGAGGGGCTGGTGCGCAACGGCTGGGACGACCTGGAGTTTCTCAGGTGAGCAGCACCCTGGGAACCCCCCCTTGACACCTACCCTGACCTCCTCCCCCTTCTTGCTAGCTCCACTGGGTTCACGACCTCCTCAGGGTCGGGTCACAGTGATGCCCGGGTGGGTCATCCTGCTGAGCTGGGGGGGGGGGGGTCCCTGCTGCCCTTGCTGCCCCTGGGTGTTGGCACTGCCCCTGGGAGTCCCTGCTGCTCTTGAGGGGTCCTCCACTGACCTGGGAGGGGTCCTTGTTACCCTCGGAGGGTCCCAGGGGGTCCTTGCTGCCTCCCAGTAAGCCCTCATGGTGAGCGAGGGGTTCCTGCAACCCCCCCTGGGGCTGGGGTACCTGTTGGGGGTTGCTGAGCCCCACGCCTGTGCCCCCCTCCCCAGCGACATCACGGAAGAGGACCTGGAGGAGGCCGGAGTCCTGGAGCCCGGCCACAAGCGTGTCCTCCTGGAGAGCCTCCAGCTCCGCAAGTAGCCGCGGGCCAGCGGCGTCTGCATCCCACATCCCGCGGCCACTCCTCCCGGATCCCGCAGCTGCTCCTTCCAGATCCCGCAGCTGCACCGTCCCGTAGCCGAGCGTCTCGGATCCCACAGCTGCATATCCAGGATCCCATGGCCACGCCTCCCAGATCCCGTGGCCGCGGCTCCTGCATCTGCACAGCCCCCCAACCATCACCGGCGGGAGCAGCGGGGACCCCCTGCGGTCACCCCCACCCTGGGTGCTGGGCTAGCAGTGGGGTGGGGGGGATGTAGGGGGGGACGGACGGGGGGGGCATCCTGGTCAGTACAATTTCAGGGGGGGGGGTCCCACTGCTGAGGCCTCCCCTCATTTAAGTTATTTCTTATTTATTGAGAGATGGGGTGGGGGGGGGTGGAGGTTTTTGGGGTGAACCCTGGGGACCTCTGGCTCACACCAAGGCCCCTCACAGTCAGGAGGAGGGAGAGGAGGAGGAGGAGGAAGAGGCTCTCAGCAAAGTCTTGTCTCAACCCAAGTGCCTTGATGATGGCTGGCCGGTGCTGAGCCGGGGATGGGGTGGGATGGGATGGTGGTGGGGGGGCAAGCCCCCATGGATGACCCCATGGGGGTCCTGTCCCCACATGGGGGCTCCCGCTGCAGCAGCGCCAGATCAGTGCCTTCACCCCGTACCCCCTCTGCCCCAACACCACCAGTGCCTCCGGGGTGTGACCCCCCAAAACCCCGCTCCCAGTTTGCCCATTAGGTACTTGCTGGATCTGTCCCCTCCCGGGGACTGAGTCACTCTCGGTGGCAGCGGGGCTGGCACCCGGGTCCCCCCATGGGTGCTCAGCTCCCTGCCTCACCAAGTGCCCTTCCAGGGGAGGTTCCCAGAGTGGGGGTCCCCCATCTTTCCTCCCCCACACCCACCCCTTCCCTGCCAGGGTGAACCCCCGAGCTCTCCCTGCACCCCAGGGTGATGGGGGGGGGGCGATGGCCACCCCTAGCCCGACTCCTCAGACCCCCAGTCCCTGCCTTTCCAGGCCCTGCTGCCATCCCTCCGGCTGAGATGAAGGATGGGCCGGACACCCCTCCGGCAGCACCCTCGACACCCTCCACCCCCATTTCCCCCCTCGTTTGCTAACGGGGCGTTTGTTGTGAATTTAATCAATCTCTACTAAACTTGCCGTCGTGTCAGTCTCTGTGTTCGCCGGTTTCTGTTACGTCCTGAACTGGTTTTTAATGGTTAACGCTACGGTCGATGGAAATAAACCTCCCAGCAGGAGGTTGGGGGGCAGGGCTGGTTGGATTCCCGGGAGAATTGCGGGAAGGGGTGGGATGACCAGCTGGGATGAGGAGCTGCTTCCCAGCATGGTCTCAGACTGTTCCAGGCTGGCTGTACTGGTGCCAGCATGGTGTGGGTCCCTCCGAGCTGGCAGTACTGGTGTCATTCTGGCTCAGGACCCTGCAGGCTGGGACCCTGCCCGACACACCCCAGCTCCCTGCAGCTGCCTGGGGTCGTTTGTTGGGGGGGGGGGGACACGACTACACGGGACACGACTCTGAAACATCCCTGAGGTACCGGGGACCTGTTGCACCCCCGGCATGACTTGGGGGTCCCCGGCCATCGCGGGGTGGTGCAGGTGGCCTGGCAGCCCCGGGGGGTACAGCAAGGGCCGGGGGGGGTGGGGCGGCGGCGTCTGCAATAAATTAAGTTTTATTTGGATTAGTGTCATTTGCAAATGGGGGTCAATAAATTACAGAGCGGTTAAAAAAAAACAACAACAAAACCAAGAAAAAAGGAAAAACAAAACCCAAAACAACAACAAAAAAAAAGGTGAAACCCAAACACCTACCTCAGCCGGAGGGGGGTGGGGAGAGGGGGACACGACACGGGGCTCCTCGGTGTGGAGGGGATGGGGGCTGGGGGTCCAGCGGCCGCTGAGAAGCTCCCCGTGGCACGGGCAGCAGCGGCGCGGTGGGTGCGAGGGGTCGAGCAGCACCCCGAGCCCCCTGCCCACCCCGCCGGACACTCCACGAGGTCCTTGCCAGGGGGAGGGTCATGTGCTGGGGGTTCCCGGCTGCCCCCCGTGCCAGCTCCGGTGGGAGGTGATGGACCGTAGGAGGCGGGGGGTCGTGGCTGCTCCAGAGGGTCCCACCGCCTGATCGCTCTCGGGGAGGGTGGGGGGCTCGCAGCTCCTCCGAGGTTTCCCACCGCCTGATCCGGGGAGGTCGCAGCCCCTCTGAGGGATTCCACCGGCTGCTCCCGGTGATCACAGTTCCTTCCAGGGGTCCCACCGTCTAATACGGGCAGGGTGGCCACGGCCGCTTCGAGGGGTCCCATCGACTGATCCGCGGGGGTCCATCCCACACCAGTCCCAGTCTGGGAAAGCTGCAGCACGACCGGGGCAGCTGGGACACAGCGCAGGTGGGCAGACGGTGGCAGGTCCCAGCACCTTGTCCCCTGCTGGTTGCTCGTCGGTGAGCACCGAGTCCCGGAGCCTGAGTTTGCCCTCCCAAAAAATCTCAGTCCACCCACTCCACGGTGCTGCGTGGAGAGGGGGGGAACAAATCCGTGTCCACAAGCAGGACTGGGGGGCGCGGGGTGGATCCCCCTTCCCTGTGCCGAGGGGGCTCTCGCTGCCGAATTCCCTGGTGCTGTTTCCCCCACAGCCCCCACAAACCCCAGCCCTAAAGTGCTTCATCATCCCCGGCCCATGGTGTGTGTGTGCGGGGGTGTCTCCTGAGCGGGGAGGGGTACACAGCAATGATGGAGCACCCACAGTGCCGTGGAGAGCCCTCACAGCCGTCCCCACCCCTTGGGGTGCACCAGGAGCTCCACAAAAACCTGCTGGAGTGATGGCTACGCCCTGGGTATGCCGGCTGGGGCAGGGGCTGCTGCCCCCCCCCTCCTTTGCCCCACAGCACCCACGGGTGGGTGGTGTCCAAGCTCTGGGTCCACCCCCATCGGTGCAGGGTCCGTGAGAGGGGGACGCCCCCACCCTCGGGGAGCAGCAAGGGGGGAGATCCCCGGTTCATCTCCTCGCTGGCAGCTGTCTGGCAGAGCGCTGCGGCTGGGTCCGTGGGGGGAGCAGCGGTGCTGGGAGGGGAGGGGTCGGGCAGCGGTCGGAGGGGGCCGGCGTTGAGGGTTCGGGGCAGCCGGTTAGGGCGCATCAGAAGAGGTTTGTCTTGAGGGTGTTGGGTTTCCGATGGAAAGAAGAGAGGACGCCGGAGAAAGGTCCTGGCACAGCTTCTGCGGGCTGCCAGGCCTTCAGCAGGTCGGCGGCGTTGGCGGCACCGCTGCTGGTGCTGACGCCGGGCCAAATGGGTGCCTTGAGGGGCTGCGGGGGGTGACCGGGTCCCATGGGCGGCCCCGCGCCGGGGCTGGGGCTCAAGCTGCTCCCGGGGCTGCCGAGGCTGCCGGCGGCTGGCAAGGACGCGGTGCTGTCGGGCGTCGGGCTGCAGTTGGACTCCTTGGACTCATCGTCTTCCGAGGAAGAGCGAGGCTCGGATTTCTTGCCGGTGGTGCCGGTGGTGCCGCCGGCGCCTTTGGCGTTGGCCGCCCGCTCTTGCTTGCGGAATTTGGCTCGGCGGTTCTGGAACCAGACCTGGAGGGGACGGGAGGAACCCGCGTTGCTGTCCCTGGGGATCTGGGGAACCCCTGGGCTGCAGGCGGCCCACCCACCCGCCGTGCCGGGGTGCTCCCCGCAGCACCCTGACTCCCGTGGGTGAAACACTTTTCAGGGCTGTGGATGTATCTCAAACCAGCTACAGGCTTTGCAGCGTCACTGGGAGCTGGCACCACCGAGGTGCTGCGGCAGGGAGTGTGTCTGCAAGCACTCGGTAGGATGGGGAGGGAGAACTCCCCATGCAGCCTGTGCCCCTCCAAGCTCCCCAATATGTGCCCTTCTTAAAGGTCCTCCATCCTTAGGTGACAAGACACCCCGGACCTATTGGTGTCTGGGCCCAGGACTTCCCAGCCCTGTAAGTCCCCCCATCTTTGGGTACCAGGACTTCTCCCAGCCCTATGTGGCCCCCATCTTTGGGACCAGGGCCCCTCAACCCCGTGAGTCCCCCATCCTTGGAGGTGACCCATACCCCTTCATCCACAGATCAACACAGCATCCAGTTCCAGAACACACAGAGGGCTGGGCCAGGGATCAAGGTGTTCCCGGGGGTATCAGGCACAGGGTCTAACACACCAGCATCTCTTCATCACCCCAACTGGCACCTATTGGGCATCTTGGTACCCCCTAACCAAGGGGGAGAGTTGAGGTTACGGTGCCCCCCCCCTTTTTTTT
>VYZU01086033.1:21654-41523 GCA_013401355.1 Ceyx cyanopectus | reverse complement strand
CACCCAGAGCAGGGCCCAGCATCACCCCCAGGAGGGGTTGGAATCTCTGCAGAGGAGACTCCACAACCTCTCTGGGCAGCCTGGGCCAGGCTCCAGCAAGTTTTTCTTCCTGCACAGATGGAACCTCCTGTGCAGGCAGCACTGACCAGCATGCCTACTGGTTTGTGACCTTACAACCCCAGTAAGCAGTGGAGCTGTGCTGGTATCAGCTCCCTGGCTGGGCAGAGCTGCAGGGACAAACAAAGGGCTTCAGCAGGTCACCTGTGTCAGTCAAACCACTGTGCCAAAGGTGCTCATTTGCACTCTTAAATCTTGATTATTCCTTCATTTCTGCTGTGCTTTTACTCCTGGTCAGCCAGGTTCATCCTGTAACTGTTGTGATGCTGTTGCTTGCACATTCATTCCCAGCATGTTCCAGCACCTCACTGTCATGCAGAAAAGGGGGTTGTTTCTGATTTTTTTTGTGGGGAATTGGTTTCAAGGGAGGCTGGGAACACAAAAACTTGCAGTTTCCAAGCCTTTCTTTTCTAGTGCTGTCATCACAGAACCTACAAGAGCAAACTGAATGACTGGTTTGAATTTGTTTCCAGGATCCTGGGCCACCACCCCCTTCACCACTGATGGGCTTGAAGCCCCTGCAGCTGCTGGAGATCAAAGCCAGGGGAAGGTTTGGCTGTGTCTGGAAAGCTCAACTACTCAACGAGTATGTGGCAGTCAAAATATTCCCTATCCAGGTAAGCAGAGGTTCTCAGTGCTCCTTGTAGCAGAGCCATGTTACACCCATTTTCCAGCCCCAGAAAAAGGGTTTTATTTTAGAGACATTTCATTGTCTAGCTAGAAATGCCCTGAGCTGAAAAAAGTACAAGTAGAATTTGGAGTTAAAATAAGTGTTTTAATGCAGCAAACATATTATTGGAACATAAGCTCTGCAATTTGTAGGTTTCTAGTCCTAAAAATACATACTTGGCATCAGTAAATGTAAGCAGCTGCCACACATCTCTCAATTAGCTGAGAAGAATATGTTCATCTCTTTAAAAATTAAATTATCCTTAGAAGGAAAGTCCTGCAATGCAAACTGAGGAGCTAAAATATGCCTCAGTGGAGTGAAATAATATTTACTTCCCAGCAAGTGCCCTCTGAAAGCCATGCCTTAGAACTCATGGTTTTCAGATGGAGTCTAGTTAAAGATTACAAAGCAGGCACCCAGTGCTATTAGGATTTTAGATTAATTAGCAGCACTGGCTGCTACTCCAGGCAAGTGGGCTACAAGACAATTCAAAAATTAAGCAATTTTTAAGTAAGGCTAGTGTGCTGGAAAGCACCAACTCTCCCTGCATATGAAGTTCACTGTCTTCCCTTATCTGATTAGGAACACAAAAGCAAGGGTAGGTATGAGCTATACAGTTGCTTGGGGCTTTGTGATATGTTTTTGTTGTGGTTTATTTATTTAGCTTTTGTTTAAATAGGGGAGTTTTGTGTAGTTTTTTTTTTAACTTTGTTTTTATTTTATTATTATTTTGTTTTGGTTTTCATATTAAACTGGTTTTATTTAGGGGTGAGATTTTCACAATGTGCAGGACTGGTCTATTCTTCAGTGTATGATAAACCTACAATGACTTCAATGACAAACTTATTTCTGACTTTTGAGAAGCTTTCCTAAAAACAAAGACAAAACTAAACAAAACAAAAAAAAAGAAACAAAAACAAAGCCCCCAAAAACAAAACTAACAAAAAACAACCAACAAGAAACAAAAAACAACCCAGAAATTTAAAATAATTATTGTTAGTATGTATCTGATGTCTAGGGGTTGTCTTGTCTTTTCTCCCCATAAATTTTTCACTTTCTACTAGCTGAAGCTTCCCTTCTTTTTCTTCTTTTATCATATGCTTGAGTAAGAGGTGTAGTTTCATACTGAATTGATATAAAGGTATAGAAGTCTAAGAGGGGAAAGTGATTGCCACAGACATTGCAGTTGCCTATTCAATGCATACTGGTACATCCATGTCATTACAGTCTGCCAGCAAGATGATGTGATGCAGTTCAAAAGGTTCCTAGGAATATGCTCAGTCTAAAAATCTATCAGGAATTTTAAAAAAGGGGAGGCTTGTCCATGTGGAGAAGTGAGGCTACCTAGTATTAGTGATTGGATGACTTGGGTCTTGGGATGAGTCAAACCATTCGGGTCATGTGAGGTAACAAACACACTGTCTGCAAGAATAAAAATCAGCTTGAACTGTAAGTATATGTGCGTGCTTCCAAGTACTATGGACCTTTTGATTTAAACAGCGAGGAAAAGGTCAGGGCATCTGTTTTTACTTTCTCAATTGCCACTTTACTTGCTGTGTGGCCCGCTTCATTTCTCTGGGTCTCAGTTTCCAAATCCTTAAATAGGAAATGCTAATTGTACCATAACACCAATAGCCCAAGAGTTGTGCTGTCAGGGGATTAGATATTGTTTTCAGAAAAAAAAAAAAAAAAAGAAAGAAAAAAAGAAAAAGAGGTTTTCACATAAAAAGTAACAGTACTTTTGCTGATGTGAAACCAAAGGAAGTTTATCTTTTCATGCAGTCACTTTTCAAAGTATTTATTTCTACTCTTCAAGCCTGCATTATGCACTATTTTTTAAATGAAGTATACTTAGAGGTAAGTCTTTTGATTATATTTACATCATGAGCCAACTTTAAACCTGCCTTATGCACTGGGTAGATACTTTGACCTTCAATGGATGCCAGGTGAAGACAGTTCATCTCAGTACCTTTCTCTGCCAAAGTTTTTCACAACCTTGCTTGTGTGCTTTGCAGTAATACTTTCTTTTTCCCTGTTCATTAACTATTAAAATAAAGTATTCACATGACAGATTTTTGCCTCAGTTTTCCCATAGCAATCATATTTCCTCACCCAAGAGGATGTCAGGAAGCTTCATTAATTGTTTCTGAAACATTTACAACTTTTCATGGAAAAGGTAAAGCAACTGTCTCCTAAAGGAGAAAAATCACTTCCAAATGGATGAAGTATCTCAGGTTCCCTCTAAAGCATACATGCATTTTGATTTTTCTCTCAGATATAAAGAATTCAAGACACAGACTTGAGAATCAGTTTAAGTTTACATATAAAGAACAGAACTTGTGTCTTTTCCCCTCCAGCTCTGGTGTCAATCTCAAAGTGATGCTTCCTTGTTAAAATACCTCTGCATGAGGTGACAGACAAGAGGGTATCAGAATTAAACCATCCTATGAGCAACAGCTTCAGTGGAGCTTGGTTTCCTTTAGATTTGGGTTCTCTTCCTCAACAACATCCCAACTGTGATGTCTCCAGCCTTCCCCAGCTCTGACTGCCCTTTCCCACTCACCACTTTCCTGCCACACTCTTTTGCTCTTCCCTCTGGCCAACCTTCACAGTACCTCCAGCTCCCTCCTCCACACCGAGTGGCCAGGCACCCAGCAAGAGCTCAGGAGCAAGAAGCAGAGGTGCTAGCCACCAGACCAGTTTGGGAGAGCTAACTGGCTCAGCAGGTAGGACAAGCTCCACACAGATCTCTGGAGTGCACAATGCAGGCTCCCTCACAGGCTCAGGAGAAATTTCTACTTCATTTCTGGTTTTTGAAAAAACCTGTATGAATTTGGTCTCCTTGGAGCATCTACCCTCCTGCCAAGCTTGTTTAAAACCAGATGGTTTCAAGCTAACAAGGAAGGAGGAGAATGGTCTCCTAGAAATGAGGCATCTTCTCATACCAGCAACTTAGCAGCATGAACTCCCCTGTCACCTTTAGTCACTTTGTTCTGGATTCATGGACTGTCATCCAGAGTCATTGCAGGCTACAGTGATTAGCCCATGAGAAAGACCCACTTACAGGGCAATAAAAATTACTAGCTGGATGCAGTTCGGTACAGCTAATCCTTACTTGAGTTACTTGCCTTTTTAAATTTATAATTCCTTTTAAAAGCTGAATTGAAGGAAGAGAGATTAAAATAAATAAATAAATACGCCCCCACAAAAAAAAACCCAAAGCATCCATCCTGTAAGATTTCTAAAAAAAAAAAAAAAGAAAAATAGAACTTCAAAATGTATCACCAGGGATGGCTGTCACTATTGTATCCCTTTCCAGAGAGTGTATTTCTTTTATTTTTTCCTGCATATCAGGATGGTAGTAACATCTTAACACTAGGTTAGACTATTAATATCAAAATGATAGGTTAGGATTGAGCTCCACAGGTAAGCACTGACAAAGTTCTTTTGTACAAACTGAAAAGTGGGAATTGATGTTCAGAGGAGATTAAGGATCTCTCAGGAATAAGGAAGGAAAAACATGTCAAAAAGCAATGTCCTCAGGATGGAAAACCATGGGGAGTTTGAGGAGGATATTGAGCCACTGTCTGCTGAAGACCTGAACTGATGTGCTAAGGTCTGTGATGATCAACTCCAATGGACATATCCAGACTGAGATTTTCTATAGGACTGATTAGCACCAAGTTGCAGACCTGAAAGCAAGGTAGCATCATTTGAATAATATTCTGCCTTCATGCATAACACATGCCCCAAAGTCCTGCCTCCTCCATGCAAACCAGAGTACATCTGGGGAGCCTTGGATTTAGTTCAAAATAGAGTAAGTCCTTTTCCAAAAGAAATAGGAACGTAAAAGCCTTTTTAATGGAAACAGTGAGACATGGGTTTCAGACTGATCAAGCTGAAGCAGTCTTCAAGGCAATCTTTTGTCACAAACTAGCAATATTTTCACTCCCTGCCCTGCAGCAGAGCCCTGTGATATATTTTATTTCCTTTGCAATTGGCATCAACTCATTTTCCAAAGTCAAATACATCTACCTTCCTTGCTTCTTTCTCTTGGGACACTTTGAAAGAGAAGGAAAACATCAAGACTAGACTGTGTTGTGGGATTAAACATGTCAGGAGAAAAACATCACAGAACACAATTATAGGCATGATACACAATACAAAATAAATTGGGAATATGGGTGAGACAAAGAAAAAACATCCTCAAATCATCTGAGCTATTGCTGCAGAGAGCATAAATCCCCCTATAATTTGCCCAATCACAATTGCTTGGTTTAGGATTCTACTGTACTCCATTTCACCACTGTCTATCATTCACACACATAAAACCAATGCTGCTTTGAGCTACACTGCTTGATCATAAAAAAGCCTTTCTACCCCCAAATCTGTCCTCCTGACAGCACATAAATCCCAGGCAAGTCTGCCATGCAGTATCACCTCCTCACAGCACTGAGAGCTCCCCTGCCCAAGTACCTTTATCCATTGGAATTCAAGCATCTTTTTCTGATGACTGATGCACACCATCATGTCCTTTATTTCTAGAAGGACTGGGTAAATTGCCCTTTGTAGAAACATCCATTTTGTCTGATTTTCGTTCTTTTTGAAATTTCATGAGGTCTCAAATTCTGTATCACAGCACAGTATGTGAACTGGTCTGAGGGGGAAAATCATCATGGAAATAACAAATGTCTTCATAATCACTTTCTTATATCTATTCACACTTCAGATGTCATCACAGTTTTCAACAGCAGCTCTCCTGCTGTCTCTGACATCTCCCCGTGTGGATGCCTTTCTGGCATTTATTTGGGTTTCCTGCATCATTTCTACCATGTCCTGGGCACAATCCTAAAGTATCTGTTCTTCTGCTCTCCTTCCAAAGTCCTGCCCTGCTATACTGAGACTCCCTTCACTGACCACCTTTCATGTCCAGTGGTAAAGAAGCTCTCTGGAACTTTTGTTCCATTTTCTACTGCTCTGCAGTGAAGGGATTGTAGAGTAACCTGAGAGATGCTTTAAATATGCAGAAAAGAAGTAACACCTTTATAATGAAAAGGTGAAGCCTTCTAGTGAGAGAGGTCACTTTCTCTTAGTAATGTGCAAAGAAATGCTAAAGCCTCATTACTACTCACAGCTATATGGGAGATCTCCTTCAGCTCTGTCGATAATTGTGTGGGACTCAAAGACTAAGACCACTAAGGCAATTTGTCTGAAAATAGAAACAGGAGAGCGATCTTTCCTTTAACATTTATTCACAGTTAGCTACAGTATTCTCCCTGTTTCACTCTTCATCAAGACCCCATCGTTTAAACAGAAGCAGAAGAAAAAACCCCAACAACTTCCCATTACTTTTCTCCCTCCCAAATGCTCAAAAAGTTTTCCATCCTATTCAACTTTTTCATTTTAACTTTTTGAAATGTTTAACAGCTCTTATGACTTGTTTTTCCAATTTTTATAAACTTTGTTCCAACCCAATGACTAATGGAAAAATGTTTTTACGGAAAAAACGAGAGTATGATGCACCAGATTCCGTAACTCCTAGAAAAACTTTTGCATAAATTTATTGATCTATCACACATTCTTATTCCTGTACTCATTGATTTTAAGATGTGATTATGGTTATATTAACTTGTTTTCTAATAGGATGAAGCAGACTGAAACACTTTCCTTGCAATCTAGAATTTAAAGACTTTAATTCTTGGACAACATGAGCCATGTTCATTATTTGCCCTTTCCTAATTTCTCACTACTGGTTACCCTCTTAGTTCCCTTAGCCTTTATTTTGCCCTGAACCAGAAGACACTGTTCTCTAGTATTCTAATTAGAAGGTTAAAAATTTGGCACTGTTTTTACTATCTCAAATACAAGAAAGATATTTTGCTGCCTTGCACAGAACACTTGCTTCTGCAAGGGTAACTCTCTTGATCTCTAGAGACAGGTTACATCATTTCACTGTACTCTGATATCCCAAGATCAAATGTGCTTAAGAGCACCTATGACAGTGAAGTGCCCCCAACCCTGCATTATGGACTTGATTCAGTAAGCACACATCAGGGACTTCAGTTGGATGACTCAAGCTTAAAATCACAAGTTAGGGCCCAATGACTCTATTAATAATGAAGCATTTATAGTCTCCAACCCTTTTCATTGTGAAAAAAAACCTGAATAAATTGCCTCTGAAATTGTCAATAGTTCTGTCAAAATGTGTAAGAACTGAAGAAGTGCAGATACATCTCCTTAAAGGCTGGCTACATAGTTAGCCAATATACCCCACATTAAACCCGTAAGATAGGAGAAATATCACCAGAGAGGCAACCATAATGGTGTGATTTTTCTTTCCTTGCTAATGACCTCATGTTTTGTTTTCTTTGACGTATTCAACAACTTACACATTTCACAAACACCTTTTCAGTGGCCTTGGTATCTAGTGTTTCAACAGGAATAAACTTTTCCTTCCTTAACTCTTCCCGTACAGGTTTCACAATGATCTGAGTAGAATACACAAGTTGTTCTCTGCTACTGTCCTGTTTTTGTGGAGGAAACAGATACAAAAGAGGTTTACTGATTACTCAGCTGGTCAGTGGCCTTAACAGAGTTTAGTGCAGGTCTCTCCTGTACTCTAGTCATGAAGCTTGCCGTGATCTTAGAAAAGATGGCTCTTTCAGTGTGCAGACACTGCCCCTGCATCACCTACCATAAACATAATTTTAAAATATATGTGTATTTGCACTATTAAAACCCATCCTTTCACTGTTTCTCCTTTTTTTTTTTTCCTGGTTTGTATGGGAAAGAGGATTTCTTTGCATTGCAGAATCTGAATAGGGAGCTGCACCTGTTAGCTTTGTGATACCTCAGGGCACTCCAGTCAAACAGCTGCTTTTCAAAATCTATTTGTTATCCCTCGGGCAACCAGGATGACATAAAGTATATTTTATCATCTTAATACTGAAAGTGATCATTTGAACTATAAAAATATACCAGGCCGGGCAATATTTTTACTAAGGAAGAAAATTGTTGGTGGAAGGCAGAGAGGGGCAAGAAGAGGAGGCATACGAGGGGAGAAGTGGGATGAAATGAGAGGAAAAGAATGGGAAGGAAACTTACTTCCAGCAAAAGTCAACTTGATATGCTCTACTTGGACCTAGAGACTTCATATTACAAGTGTCTATAACATGCCTCTATATATCTGCAGAAATAAAAAGATAGCATTTGACAATCTAAACTGAAAAAGGTTCCAGATATTTTAATGGGACTTCTGGTCTTGAATTAGTGCCTGAAAAACACACCTCTAAAAAGAATGAAGTATTGTAGTGTCACCTGAGGAACAGTCCCAGGCTTTGTCTGTTTTTTCCAGTAAGAGTAGACCAATGACTGATTCATACTTCCATTATATCACAATTGTGCTTTTGTTTGGCACCCTCTCATCTCTTGCAAGTCACTTGCAGATGGTCTAGAAGCCACAGAACACACTGTACTTCCCTTCCATGTCAGCCATCCCCATCGTATGGAATCCTTCCAGTTTGCTGCACACAAGGTACAATGATCTTTCTCCACAGATCTCTCTCTTGACTTTAAAAAGCTTTTCCTAGGATTCTGTAGTTAGCCTATCCCACTACCAAAAATAAAGAAATAAATTGCACTGCTTCCATCCCTCAATGCACAGTTCACAGAACCCAATTCAGGAAAAGGAAACCAAGGGATTTGCTGGGATTCTTCAGTGCCTCACATGGATGGGGAGGGTGCAAAGAAAATACTTTTGAGAATACTATGATGTAGTGATTACATAAATTAGTGTTATGCCATCACTTCAGATTTTGCAGTCAACCCTGATCACCCTGTCTCAAATAGGATAGAGAAGAAACAAAAAGGGTTTGGAGAGTAAAAAGACTCATTAAAGCCCTCAAGAGCTTTCCATATGCAAAAAGTTTAGAAAGCTTCAATCTGACAGAAAATGAAAAAGACTGAACATAGTGGAAGTGATATAAATGTAACTGCAGAGAGAAAATAAAATAAATCTGACCTCCGAAGAAAAGGGGACAGTCATTAAAACTAAAAGGCAGAACATTAAAACCAATAAGAGGACTATTATTTTTCATCCACATACTATATAATTAACTTGCAGTACTCTGTGCCCAAGACATCTGAAGGGCCAAGATTTTATGAGTTTAAAAAGGACTAATTATTGCCATGATAATAATAACAATAATAAAAAGCATTATAATAATGATAAATATATAATAATTACAGAAATAATTAGCACAGAATCAAGTAAACAGAGCATCCGCAATTATGGTACAATAAAGACTGAAAACTACCTGTGTTTAAAGACATAAGCCAACTACAATTTGATACCCATTAAGGACAAACTACTGTATGGGAAAGGTTAAATCACCAGTAATCTTTAGGGGGAACTTAGAACTTTGTCTGAAGGACCTGATATTGGGTTCTGTGATGCTTACTGTGTGCCTTTCTATAGGTGTCTGCAATGCATATATGACCATTAACCAAGTGTTCAGCTCAGACACCCCACCTGACCAGGAAAATAAAATCCTACTAAAATCAAAAGAACATTTCTGCTCCTCAGGGCTATGTGCTATTTGTAATTACTTGGGAATTCTGAGATTGTTTTGGCCATTCAATACATATGATGAAATTAGAAGCAGAAATTAAGAACATTCTTCTGTAGGTTTGACAAAAATAGTAATGTTACCTTTCAGGTAGATTAAGAGTTATAAGGTTAATAAGGTTAAGATGTGAATAAAAATCTTATTTTAAGGCAAAGTACTCTTAACCACATATACATTTCCACACCCTAACAGATATTTTTATTATTAGAAAATGAATTTTGCACATGGAATAAACAAAAATTAAGTCATCTGTGAATTCATGCCAATTCATGGACAGCCAGAAGAACCTCCTTTTTTTATAGATTTCTCTTTGTGTTGTGTCTCTGGTCTGTAATTTTGGGTAAAATTGTGAGGCAGCCTCTCCCTCAGTGGGGTCACTAAGAGCTTTTACCCTTGTAACAGCTATCTTCTTCCACACAAGCACGTGGAATCTTAGTTACCTTGGAGATTTTCATCCATCAAACTTGTCTGAGAGTGGCCAAAGTTTGAGAGAGGCATGCAAACTGCATAAGCAAGTGAGTGAACAGAGTAGGGGGGTTCCCAGGCATCCCATTGCCCTGGGAAGCCACTCTGGAAGAAGTCCTATGGATACAGGCAATCCCTAGGAGTTGCTTAGAAAAAGTTCCTTCCCTGCAGCACCATACATGTCTAACTTCACTGTAAGTCTGATTTCTAATGATATTGGACTGACTCAAAACACAAGCACATAAGGGAGGGTTTATGTTCCTGCCCCATATTAAGCTGCTGTGTAGCTTTTTAATTAGTGGAACCTCTGTAAAAACCAGAACCCATTTAAATAAAATTAAGCTGTATACTTTCTCCCACAAGCTTGTTTTCTTATACAATATATCTGTGCTGATAGAAAAGTACACGTTACAGCCTAGAAGCCTGTTCTCCACTTCCCCAACTTTTAGACAAAGTCTGTGAAAGCAAAACATCAGTTTCACAGAAACAGACAAAAGTAGCAGTCCTGTACATGATGGTCAATCATTCAAAATAAATATATGCAGCCATAGACACATTCTTACCTGTCCAAGTCTGTACCATCAGTCTTTGAGAGGTTTTTTTACATCTACTCTGTTACGATGCATTTTTTGAAAATGCTTCTAGAGCTCAGGCATGCCAAGAATTTAGGAAGAGTGCCATGGCTTAAGAGAGCAATTATTTGCCAGTAAATACTCAATTTGCTTTTCCTGTGATTTTTCTTCTCCTAACTCGCCCTCTCCATAATCCGCCTCTTGCTGCGTCATGAGCACAAGAAGTCTTTTCTTCATAACATAACATTTCAGTTTGCTATTTTGTTAGCATTAATTAAGAATTCCCTCTACTGGTCATTTTCTATACTCTTAAAAATAGCACCTTGAGCCCAGGACATCAGAAGGCAGTGAGTCAGTGTGTGGGATTCAGCCACTGTTTATAAACACCTTCAACCACATTCACCCAGTTTACAACATTCAGGACATCTCAACTGAATTACTGCTTTGTGTCCAGTTTGTATTCAGATGGGGGCCATATGTTCCTTCATGTATTAGAGCAGAGCTCATTAGCACTGCTGAAGTCAAGCCACAGCAAACATTTCTTTTAATTTATTTTTTTTTCTATCTTGCCTCCATTTTAACCTGATTAAAAAAAAAAATTATCTAAGGTAGACTTCTAGAAGGGGAATGTTCAAATCGAGCCCCACTAAAATAGATAGTAAATTTTAAATTACTTCAAAAATTAGCAGCAGGTTTTGCTGCAAAAGGTTAAACAACTTACTGAAAACACCTTCTAAAAACATGTAACAGTCTTCACAAAATCTCTGTTGCAGTAACCACAAGGGCTAAACATTCAGTGAGCACACAGACCTAGAAAAACTCAGTATCTGAGGCCTCTTGTAAGGACTTAGGCACATAACCTATTTTTAAAGAGGGTATGTATGTATGCATCTGTGCAGGCAGCACCATATAACTAGATTAACACCTTGCAATAATGGGGAGAGTGGGTGTAGTCAGAAATCTGGATGTGCAAATTGTATTTCCTAAGAAATTTTGTGTAGGCAAGTTCCATTCTGCTCAATCAACAGTAGGCAGATAAATACTATATTTGGCAAAAATTAATAAAATACAGAAGGAATGACTTGAATCACCCACATTAATTGCTAAATGAAAATGTAGGATCTGAAATACAAAACAGGAACACCCTTAAAGGGAGGAGAAGAAAAAAATGACCCACCTGGGATAAAGAAACCATTCAAATCCATTTTAGGATAGAAATGCATCATCTGCCAGAATCACTTTGGGTCTGGCTACTTCTCTGATGAGGGAAAAGAACTTGTGTGCCTAAAACTGAAATGTGACATCTCATCGTGGATACTTTACTGCATCTAGAACTGTGTGCATTTCATGAGACACAGTGATACTGCAGAAAACCATGCAACTTCCACAAATTCAAACCACAGGATGATAAAATGTAATAATAATTCCTCACATGAAACTATGCATTATAAAATACTGTGTTCTGAGGACTAACAGCATCAGAAGCATCAAAAATCCCTAGTAAAATGCATTTATGATTTGTATATCCTATATATCAGCTGCTAAAAAGCAGACAATCAGAAACGACCCAGTCTTTTTTGGAATTCTTGTACACATAAATCTTGCCATGCCATTCACCCAAATTGATTGTTAGTTCATGCTGGAAATTACAGAACTTTCCTCCCACCCCCCCCATCAAACAGCAACATAACAAAAGAAAACTGCTTAACTTTGTAAGGTTATCAACCATCTACTCCACACAAGACAGTGTTATCCAAAAGCAAGATAAAATCTGACTATATGTATAGTGTATGTTATGTATAACTTAAGGCAAGAGCAGAGCAAATCAGGTTTTCAGAGGTACTTTGGGGTCAAATTTTCATCATTTAAAGTGAAACTTCAAATCTAAATAAAATAGAGAAAATTAAGAAAAAAAAGTCAACATTTTCAAAACTAAATAAAAATGAAGTATATTAAAGAAAATGAAAGTGACAAGTATAATTCTGCAGTTAAGGCTTAGCAGTAAAAAATAAACACTGTGAACAAAAATAAAAATTTTTATAAACAACTGTAAGGAAACAGAGGTTGTAATATTCTGCAATATATTATTCTTTCTGAAAAAACAGATGAATGCTTCCTGATTTTTGTTGTCTTAAATGACGTATTTTCACGTTTCTATACTAATGTGTCTTTGCACAGCAGAGCTTTTGAAAGAAAAGCTGAAACACTTAATAGGGACAACTGGGTTAAATGGGAATTTACTGGATAAAGTCAGAACATAACAAATTCTTACTTATCCAATGTAATTAATGTAAAACTATACTCCTCTCAATGGGGACTGCATGGTAAAAGGGATATCTGGTTTGCTTAGGAGGTGCCCCCATTAACTGCCTTTTTTTTTTTTTTTTTTTTAAAGGCTCTAAGCAATCAGGCAGCAGAGCCAGACATTGTCCTCAGGTAACCTCAGGCAGCTGCCTTCAGTGCAAAATGCTGTCACTTCTCAGACTTCATACACTGTGAGCTGCTTCCTTCCTTCACACTGGTCCCCCGAGGGGCCACAGCCAAGTGCAGCAGGTCCCTCCTCTCTGCTGCGCCGGGAAGGAGCGCGGCGGCGGCGGGGGGAGGTTTTAGGGCTGCGTTTAGCCCTGCTGCTGCGTCTTAACCTGGGTGTTTGGGTGGGAATCCCTTCCAAATCCAACTGACAGGAAAGCCAGTATGTGGTCGCTCTAACTTTTTAACCTCAGGTTTGTTTTCACTTGCAGAGGTATTTTTCTTTTTCAAAGCCGGACAGGCATTTTGCTGGGATTTTTCTAGCAATAAAAGTTTCTCTGAAAACAGCTCACTGCTTTATTTCTGTGCTACTAAGGCTCCTGATAGTAGTATCTCCATCCCATCCCCCTAGTGAATTAACTGCCAGTGTTATCTGTGTAACATGTGTTACCACTGCATACTAGCTACAGCTCAGCATCTTTATCTATTTACAAATGAAGAAAATAGAGCACCAATTAATAGGATTACAGAAAACATTAATTTTGAGGAAAAGAGGTGAAAAAAAAAAGTTATGCCCACATTTAAGTACTTTAACCAGGTACAATAAAGGATTCTACTGGTCCAGCACAGTTAAAATTCAGCAGGTCAGTGTTATGTAACGACATCCAGGTAAATTCCTACTGAAATCAATGGATGAGCTTCTGGTCATTAACACCAGCACAAACCTGAGCTACTTCTACTATAATCAGTATATAACAGTGTGACCATGCCCCACACCTGACCCACGGCAGCAATCCCTGAAAGAAGACCCATTAGAAGTAAGAAGCAGCAATCAGTAAGAAGCATCTTGCTACCAAAAGCTGTCCAAAGCTGTCTCCTGGGAGGCACTCAAGTCCACTGCAACCAGCACAGAAAAGCTTCTGCTCTTTCCCCATGAGCAGCGTTAAGAAGCTATGTTGACACGTCTCTCTGTCTGAGCAGAGAACATTATTTTTTGTTTTGCTCTCTAAGCCAAAGTGTTTTTTTCCACTAAATAAAGATTACAATCTATTTGCTGTACACATTCAACAACAGATTATTTCATAACATGACAATACGATATCTTAGGTGAGGTGCAGTTTGTACAGGCCATTACTAAATGACAAAGGAATTTCAGAGGGAAGAGGCTTTCATTCTTTAATTGTTTCATCTCCAACAACATTTGCCTGGTCTTTCTTTTGACAGAGGTTTCCTGCCTACCTCTGCTGCAAGTTGGAGAAGTGGCCAGGTATTTTAGTAGAATAATCATCCAGAAGAGGTTTAACAAACAGTCACGTGCTAAACAGACATTGCTGATGTACAGCTCAAGTCTCTGATGTTTCAGGGGTTTTTTGTTGTTTTATACATCTCCACTTAGAGTTCACAAAGTGCACTTATTTCCAGCTCAGATGTTAAAAATCACCAGGAAAAAACCAACAAAACAACAAAACACCATAATGTTTTATCCTATCAGACTAATAATGAACAGCTTATGTGTCATTTAAATCAGAATTGCTTTTCTCTGGTGAATGGTGGATAAAATCATTCTAGATTGCAGCAGATGGAACTGGAAACTTTGTCTTCCTGTTTGTATCTGGGGCACATATGATCAGCCTATGTGAATAAGGCTTCAGAAAAACATTTTTAAAATAAGTGTATCAGGAACACTATCATTTGCAAATAATAAATCACAAAAGAATTGCTACATTGCACCTCTAAACCAAACACCTTCCCTCTGCAAATGGGATCAAATTAATGAGCCAGGCTGGGCAACTTTGTGTAATGGGGAGAGGAGCACAAAGAAGTCTCCTCCATGACAACAGCCCTACTCAACAGGGAGGGGATGTGGAGGTTTGCTGGAGCAGCAGCTAAGGTGCTCTCAGGAAGAAGCAGAGACACCCACTGTGATTGCCTTGAAGTGTGGATGATTTCTTGGTGGACCTCCAGGACCATGTGCTGGGAGAAAAACACCCTACTCACGGTGCAGGCTGGGAACCCACACGTGCATTTTCTGGGGCTTGCTATCAGGTTCAGGTTTTTCAGCAGGTTTATCTTCAAAGGACCTCTGCAGGAGCAAAATAGCATCCCCTTCTTTTTAGAGCTGGAGAATGTAGGCACAAATACATTATTGACTTTTCCAAGGTTACTGAGCCAGAGAATAGAAAAGAAGCCAATCTCTCTTGGTCTGCTGATCAGAGCCTTAAAAATACCAAGCAATACTCCCTCCAGCTTCAAGGCCACAAACTCTGCAGCTTAGTATTTTCACAGAGGGCATAATCTGGGCATAAGTGAGGATGTGCAAGACAGAAAAAACCCTCTTGTTTGATCTTCACAGGAAACCTTAGCCCTCAAGTAACCTTGAGGTAACAAGAATAACGAAAAACATGATATTTACTTGCAAGTTTAACACACAAGGTTTGAAGGTCATCAGAGTTTCTGTCTCTGAAGTGAGAACTGGTGTTTTTACACTATTCTTTCAACATAAGGGTTTAAAATTACTCCTGTAAAGATCCAGCTTGTTTACCAGTTAGGAATTAAGAAAAAACAGAGCCCAGACTTAAAACTCTCCTTGACTTAATTACTTTTAACATTTTATTCACTTAATCAGAGGAAAGAAGAAAAAAAAAAACAAAACAGCTTGACTTTTTTGACAGCAAAGTCAAACCAACTGGAAAATTCACCTCCTACAAGAAATGTTGAAAGGGAAAATTCCAGATAGCAACATGTTAATGAAATGCTTTCAGCTGCAAACACAACTGTATTGTAATGAAATCTTACATTCTCTGTGACCTGCTACCTCTCCTTCCCTCAACTGCTCGATTTGAGCATTGATTTTGATCTACTTCTTTCCTTTAGGAAGGGGGCACTACATGAGACAGAGACATAAAAACCCCATGCCTGTGAATTTACTTTGCAGACTACCTGCACACAGAACAACACAGAAGTTATGTTGTTAGAGAGAACGACTATTTCTTCAACATTATTTTCATGCTTCCTTAATGCACGTTAAGTCAGATAACTGCTCTTAATTTCAGAAACAGGCATTACTGGAGATCACTAATAATTTTTTTTTTTCCAAGTATCCAAGAAGTCAGCAGCAATGCTGGGAAAGGACAGGAGCTGTGAGGTCCTCATTCCCTGTCTCTTTTCTCTGGCCCCAGTGATCTGTAGCCGCTGGGAAACATGGGAAACCAGGATTTTTATATCTAGAGATCAAAGGGACAGAATCTGTTCTCTAAGGACATGAAGTCCTAATATAAGCTAAAACTAAAAGCTCCTAAGTTGCTCACTGTAGGGAACTTGGAAAAGAGACTTTGTTTTGCACCATTTGTAGCTCTCTGCAATCAAAAGATTTTAGAGAATGCAGAAAGACACAAGCTTAGGTTTGAGAGAACTCTCCTGGTACACATCCTAACATGATGTCATTTAGAAAACTAATAAAATAGACATAGATGATCTTTCATAACAAGCTTTCAGTTTTATTTGGTTCTATTTAATCATGTATTTCACTGTAGCCAACTGCATTCTCTCCAGTCTCTTAAACAGTGGGTTTCATGCATTCTTGCATATATTTGAACTTCTGATCATTTTCCAAAAATTCACTGCTAGTATCCTAGGCAGCCATCACTGGGTAGTGATATGGGTCATTCTAGTTAAGAATAAAAAAGGAGACGAGTGTGACTGATCCTTTTTTTCAAGGCCAAATCTCATAACAAATCATCTGGAGAACAGCCAATGACTTCAATGAGACCAGAAAATTGTCCCCACTGTTATCTAAAAAACTTCGTCTGCCTTATGAGAAAATCAGGGTGCAAATTCTTTAGCCAGACTAGATTCATTCTCCTTCAGACTCGGAAAAGGAGAATCAGACAAAAGAGAGAAGGGAGGGACAGCAGTCTTTACTGATGCCTGTATGTTACTGCTCACTGAATTCCAAAGTAGATGGAGGAAAAGCGAGGAAATGTGAGCAGTGTTGCATTGGTTCTTTCTGAGCAAAACTGGAAATACTACCTTCTTGCTTTAAGTACAATTTAGAACATTATTATATAGATAATGTATATAATGCATAAATATAGTAACATATAGCTCTAACAGAGGGCTATTCTTGTCTTAATCCTTTAGATTTTGTCCCTAGCAAAGAGGGAATCAAGGTAAACAATCCTGGAGACTAAGCTAGTTAAGAAGTTTGGTTTGGTTTTGGTGTTTTTGTTTTTTCCTGGGAAAACAAAAGAGCAAGGGGGGAGAAAGGGAAAAGAAAAAAAAAGAAGCAAAAAACAAAACAAAACAAAAGCTTTTGTTCCTTTTTTTCATTCCACACATTGGAAAAATGTCATCATGTCTACAGGAGTATGTATGTGCATATATATATGTTGTGTTTACTGGAATGTTAAATTAAAAAATGAGTTGATCTTAAAAGAAGCCAAGAATCTAGGACTTGAATTCTCTGACTTCAGTAGTGTTGCAAGGACTTGGAATGTGACAGATATTGGCATATTGTGTCTTGCTGTGAATGAGAGCTCAACTCTGAAGCTTTACAGCATCTCTGTTCCTAAATAGCAAAGAGTACTGCTCACGAGGCACATCCGAAGGCTTGGGATGCAACCAGCTATTCTGGACCTCTCCCGTTCCAGTGCTCAGTGCTTATCCCATCAAATGCCTGGCCTCTTGCTGACCTTCAGTTTCATAATAGGCTCATGTTGACAAATCACTTCGAAATTAGATCAACACAGATACATAACTTGTGCTGCGATAGGGACAGAAAGAAGTTTTCAAAAGCTGGTGTGCACAGGAGATAAGCCGTAGATATATACATAAGGGGAGCTATACGTTCAACAGCTTTCATCTTGGGCTAGTATCTTCAATGATCACATTATCAAAGCACTTTTTTTCCCTAAAAAAGACTATAAAACTTTGTTGTTTCAGTTTTGGCAGGGTTTTTTGCCTTTTTTCTCTAACTAGTCCTATACTTTCACACAGTTCTATTAGGCAGCTACCTCTAAGGTGAAAGACAAAAGCAAATGGATGGTGGAAGGAGTTTGAGAGGAGTAACCAGAGCTAAAGTATTTCAGTCTTGAGCTTCAGACTCCATAAGCAGCCCTTTTAGCAAAGTCACTTTGTCTCATTGTTCTTTATGTTAAGAGGTAAATACTTAAAGTGATAATTTAACCACAGAATGTTTGTATTAAACAAGGACCTCCTGCTCTCTAGTTTCTAAAATTTACAACGGAGAGTTTATTAAACACAACTCTTTCTGTCTGACATTCAAATCCATCTCTGCAACACACTCTCCTCTGGATATGCGCCACCGAATGAAATGCTTTGGAAAAACAAAATAAACCAAAACCCTGCTGTGGAAACAGGACAAATCTAGTTTCACATCCCCTGCAGAGAGAGAAACAAGACGGAAGTAAAAAGCACCAAATGGAGCTCATAAAGCTTCACTCTGATCTCAGCCTCCACATTCTGGCAGAAAGCACCACCTAAGAGATGTGCTCTGCTGCAAGGGAGAGCAGCCTCTGATTGCAACGCGAGCACAAAAATATATTGTCTGTGAACAATTATCCTGAATAAACTCTGAATACGGGAAATCTGACTACAGAATAAGGCCTGGTGGAGACAGGCTCATTTCCCCCTCCTTTGACAAGTCCTTATCTTGCATGCCAGCCATCTTGTAGTAGCTCTGCCTGCAACTACGGTTTGTAGGCTCCACTGAACCTCCTTTCCAGAGGCTGCCTGCATCATGCACCTCAGTGAGGTGGCAATCATCCCACCCCTCAGAAACCATCCACTGCAGGAGGGAAGCAATGCAAGTCCTGGAAAGAAAACCAGTTTCTTACTTTAGGTCCAATTTATAACAGGTAGTTATTCCAAATACATACAAATTACATATGTGCAAGAGGAGGGAAACCCATCCGAACCCACAGTCAGGGAGTCAATGGGGCTAGCATTCCAATTCACTAGTGCTCTCTCTTTCAGCATATCTACAAATTAAAACAAAATAAAAATCCACATTTGTTTGAAAGTCCCTACCCAAAATAGGCACAGTCTGAACATTTTAAACCTACCACGACATACCTAGAAAGAAATGGATGCACTCATATGTGTCTTATAGTATTCCTCTATTCATGGATCCTGGGCATCTCCTCTTTAGTTGTATCTTTGAGGATAATCAGAAACTTAGAAAGAATATGTGTGCTGAAGAGGGAGTCTGTTCTGGGGTTTTGGGNAGTCCCTACCCAAAATAGGCACAGTCTGAACATTTTAAACCTACCACGACATACCTAGAAAGAAATGGATGCACTCATATGTGTCTTATAGTATTCCTCTATTCATGGATCCTGGGCATCTCCTCTTTAGTTGTATCTTTGAGGATAATCAGAAACTTAGAAAGAATATGTGTGCTGAAGAGGGAGTCTGTTCTGGGGTTTTGGGGGTTTTTTTGGTTGTGGGCTTTTTTTTGCTTTGTTGTTGTTGTGTTGATTCTTGTTTTTTGTTTGTTTATTTTAAAACTTTTACACAGCATCCTCATGCAGTTTGGTACATATATATACATATAGTAACGGAAAGAAACAGCACACAACAAGATACAGGGAGGCCACCTTGTGATCAACCAAGATCTCATCTTGCAGGTAAAACTACCTTTAAATTCAGGTAGGAACCAGCTTTTTCTTAAAGAAAGAACTGCAGAATGTTTTGCCAAATACAAGACATTGTGTCACAGAATACATTGCTGACAGCTTTCTTGTGACCCCTAGAAGTTCATATTTCCTTCTGGAACTTTGAGTTTGGTTTATTAATGTAGTGGGCACTCTGTATATATTTCCCATTGGGCTTTTACAGCAAGAACATCATTGAATCCCATATCATAGGATGATCTCTGTTTTAGACTTTAGTCCTTTATTCTATTAGAAAGACAATGTTCTGTCATGAT
>VYZU01086033.1:0-21496 GCA_013401355.1 Ceyx cyanopectus | reverse complement strand
TAAGGTGAAAGACAAAAGCAAATGGATGGTGGAAGGAGTTTGAGAGGAGTAACCAGAGCTAAAGTATTTCAGTCTTGAGCTTCAGACTCCATAAGCAGCCCTTTTAGCAAAGTCACTTTGTCTCATTGTTCTTTATGTTAAGAGGTAAATACTTAAAGTGATAATTTAACCACAGAATGTTTGTATTAAACAAGGACCTCCTGCTCTCTAGTTTCTAAAATTTACAACGGAGAGTTTATTAAACACAACTCTTTCTGTCTGACATTCAAATCCATCTCTGCAACACACTCTCCTCTGGATATGCGCCACCGAATGAAATGCTTTGGAAAAACAAAATAAACCAAAACCCTGCTGTGGAAACAGGACAAATCTAGTTTCACATCCCCTGCAGAGAGAGAAACAAGACGGAAGTAAAAAGCACCAAATGGAGCTCATAAAGCTTCACTCTGATCTCAGCCTCCACATTCTGGCAGAAAGCACCACCTAAGAGATGTGCTCTGCTGCAAGGGAGAGCAGCCTCTGATTGCAACGCGAGCACAAAAATATATTGTCTGTGAACAATTATCCTGAATAAACTCTGAATACGGGAAATCTGACTACAGAATAAGGCCTGGTGGAGACAGGCTCATTTCCCCCTCCTTTGACAAGTCCTTATCTTGCATGCCAGCCATCTTGTAGTAGCTCTGCCTGCAACTACGGTTTGTAGGCTCCACTGAACCTCCTTTCCAGAGGCTGCCTGCATCATGCACCTCAGTGAGGTGGCAATCATCCCACCCCTCAGAAACCATCCACTGCAGGAGGGAAGCAATGCAAGTCCTGGAAAGAAAACCAGTTTCTTACTTTAGGTCCAATTTATAACAGGTAGTTATTCCAAATACATACAAATTACATATGTGCAAGAGGAGGGAAACCCATCCGAACCCACAGTCAGGGAGTCAATGGGGCTAGCATTCCAATTCACTAGTGCTCTCTCTTTCAGCATATCTACAAATTAAAACAAAATAAAAATCCACATTTGTTTGAAAGTCCCTACCCAAAATAGGCACAGTCTGAACATTTTAAACCTACCACGACATACCTAGAAAGAAATGGATGCACTCATATGTGTCTTATAGTATTCCTCTATTCATGGATCCTGGGCATCTCCTCTTTAGTTGTATCTTTGAGGATAATCAGAAACTTAGAAAGAATATGTGTGCTGAAGAGGGAGTCTGTTCTGGGGTTTTGGGGGTTTTTTTGGTTGTGGGCTTTTTTTTGCTTTGTTGTTGTTGTGTTGATTCTTGTTTTTTGTTTGTTTATTTTAAAACTTTTACACAGCATCCTCATGCAGTTTGGTACATATATATACATATAGTAACGGAAAGAAACAGCACACAACAAGATACAGGGAGGCCACCTTGTGATCAACCAAGATCTCATCTTGCAGGTAAAACTACCTTTAAATTCAGGTAGGAACCAGCTTTTTCTTAAAGAAAGAACTGCAGAATGTTTTGCCAAATACAAGACATTGTGTCACAGAATACATTGCTGACAGCTTTCTTGTGACCCCTAGAAGTTCATATTTCCTTCTGGAACTTTGAGTTTGGTTTATTAATGTAGTGGGCACTCTGTATATATTTCCCATTGGGCTTTTACAGCAAGAACATCATTGAATCCCATATCATAGGATGATCTCTGTTTTAGACTTTAGTCCTTTATTCTATTAGAAAGACAATGTTCTGTCATGATTTTTTTGTTGTTGTTAATTAATTCATTTGAGATTATTCCTTAAATTTTCATTTTAATGCATTTTTGTGTGTGGGTATATTAGTCACTTCCAAAGTTGCATACAACTGTCACTGATTTAAAGTCTTTGTTAATGCACAAATGCAAAACTATGTGTATTATATATGCACGTGGACGTGTGAGCACGTGTTTATGCAAGCATATGTTAAAAAAAACCAAACAAACAAAGCCAAACCCAAAAAATCTTTCCAACTGCATCTTTCTCCCTCCTCCCTTCTCCATTCTGAGCAGGTTCCTGCTATCAACTGCTGGAGTGTGCTCACTCTACACCTAGAGCTATAATTATTTTGCTTTAATTTTACAAAACCTTTTGTTCCATTCCCACGAGCCCACCTGATCCTTATATTACACTTGCTCTATTAAAACACTCATGCAGAACAAAGCACAGTTGTACTGATTCATAAGTAACTCACCCCCCCCCACATCCCCTTCTCTTTTTCTTTCTACTAGGCTCATGCATCTCGCTGCAGTTTCATGACACTGTCCCTGATGCCAGTCCACAGTTCCCTTTTTGTCTTTTTTACACCCCCATCCCCCCTCTCTTTTAAACCATTATTTTTATATGCTTAGGGTCCAATTACACTATTGTGTGCTGTTGTTTTGAATTGCTGTTGTTCTCAGTCATTTTATGTTATGCTCTTTGGCACGACAACAGATATAGTGCAGAGGGTGTTATGGAATTTATTTGTTGTAATCAGACTCTAGGATTGTTTTTTATTATTATTATTCATAGAGTACAAGCACCAAGGCTAGCCCTACATATTCCCAAGGCAAGTAGAAGACCATTTGTAGCCCAGCCTCTGACACCAGCATACCCTATTTGCAGTAAAAGGGCCTAGCAGCAGCTTAGGTCAAGGTTATTACTCTTACTTGAGCACAGCCTGAATGAACCACTAGATTTTACAAAAGACCACATACACTGGCAACACTTGCAAAAGCATCTTTGCAGAGGCATGAGGCATTTCAGGTTTAGGGAAGAAAATTTAAAAAATAAAAATAAAAAAAAAGAAAAAAAAAGGAAAAAAAAAGACAATCTGAAATTATTGATGAAAAATGGAAGGACAAAATACAGATCATTGGCAAAGATGGGAACAATAGAATGGCCGCTTCATCTATCTGTCCTGTACAATTACTTCCTTGAGCTGAGATAGCTCTCATTTTCTGTTTTATAAAGCACCAAGCATGTTGGTAAGACTAACAGATAAATAATATTCAGCCAGAAGAGTGAGGAGTGGGTATATATGGAGAAAGTGCTAACAAAGAGCTTGGTAGCCATCTTTCCAAGATGGGGAAGAGGAGATTTTGCAGTGCCCTAGTGACCATCATGGGGTAGGTGAGTCCAGGAAAACAAGCAGGAGAAGGTGTGAGAGAAGGCAAGAAGGGGAAGGAAAATGGGAGGTGTGTATGTTTTTCTGGATGACATGTGTAACAATGGTGAATACTAATAATTTCTAGCAATAAAAGAGAATAACAGGGGAAAAGGGGATTGTGGCAAGGCACAGAACAAACACGGCTGCAAGGGGTACAAACGAAAGTTGCAATTTACCAAAGAATAAGCGTTCTGCACATTTTATGTAGCATGTCAAATCTATCAGATTTTCTCTTATTAAATCATCATTCTACAGCAACAATCATTCTCTCAATCAATCCCCCGTGTTAACAACCCTTAGTAATGACTAACTTGGCAGGAACTGATGTTTACATATATTTTAAAGTCCTGAACACTGTTTCTGTATTTTTTGGATGTAAAATTTCCTTTACATTTTGCCTCTTTTTTTAACCTGTTTTTAAAGGATGGATGCAGGCAATTGTACAATGAAGTTTTTGTAACACACGCACTCAGATTACGTTAGCTCAGGAAATTGGCAATGGCATAAGAACAAAACCATTCACCTCCTGATTGCTGATTCAAATCTAGCCCAAGTGAGATAGTCACAGAAGCTATAAGCCTCCCATGGTGCCTTTGTGATTTGAGATTATTTTTTATGAATCTCAATCCACTTCAGGCCAAGAACCAGAATCGCAAATCCACTGCCTCAATGAGCATTAACTGGCATCACTGCACACAGTTAACAGAGAAAATGGCAAAAAAACAAACCAGTCCTGGAGACAGAGTTCCCACCTTATCCTGGGAACTGATTATTAAAAAACAGGGTTGTTTTACACAAATGGGGATCGCAAGGAAATTTGTATCTCTCTGCCAAACAGAAAACAAACGAGCTGTGGTCACAAGAGCTCGGTGCTGCAACAGTCACCTGAAACATGAATGGGATCTCCAAGACTTCAGCAGTCCTAACCTTTTCCAAAACCAGAAGGTTTCTTATGGTATGCCCTGGTACCCCTTCAGAGCTGAGAGACAGGGAGGGCAGGAGGAGAGGAAAGCAAAGGTTTTCCAGAACTCCTGAGGAAGAAGCAGGAAGCTCCTCACCCCTTGAAAGCAAAAGGGCCACAGAGCAAGTGCAGGCTTGGGTCATTCTTTGGCTCACTTTTCCTGTCCAGGTAAGAGGAACAAATAAGGCATTTAATTTTGCAGAAGACCAAATCTGAGGAAGGCTTTGTTGCACTTTCTATTTTATTTGGGACACAATTGATGTAACAAAGCTATTAACAAAGCTATTTCAGTAAACAAACATTCTATAGCACATCATGAAATAGTGATGCTCAGGCATATTTCCCATCTCTCCTTCTTTTAGGGAGCTTGAACCATTAAAATAACTTGGGAATTATCTACTTCAGCTTCCTCCCTTAGATACATTTGCTACCCTGAAGGGGGGTAAAGGTCTCAGGACCCAAGAGTAGATTTAAGTGTATCCACCATCTGTGCTGAAGTGCAGCCAATGCAAATTCCACCTTCAGATCTGCACTCCACTGCCTCCCTGTTATGTTTCATTTCACACTTGTGATCTTTATTCCTTAGAAATAGGAAAAATACACAGTTGATGAGCCATGTTTGCATGCAACTTGGAATTGTTCCTTCAGTTGTATTGGACATTCACTTGACTATTCAAAGGGAAGAGAGATGAGGAATAAGAGTTGCATTTTAAATGGCCAAGTATTCCTAATATTACAAAGGGATTTTTAGAAACAAGAAATTATCTTCGAAGTTTTCAGAGACAGCACTGAAACTCTTCACATATACAACAAGTTGTTGTTGGCAGGAGGGTCAGGCATTTTATCTTCCCTTTGCCCTTCATTAATTTTCTTTGTCTTACCCATGCAAAAGATATCTGTCAATACATACATGTACATAAAATCTTCTATCACAGCAAGTCTAAGTAAAAGGTATAAAAAATTCTAAATGTTGCTAAGTAGATAGAATAAGCACAGTTAAATTCAGCTGATAAACTGGAAGAAGCAGACAAGAGCTGGTAAAACTATGAGGACTTTGGAAAAAACCCACATCCTTTATATTGAGTTCGACATAGCATCTGACATAGGGAATGATGATTTAATTTAGGAGTCATAAGGTTAATGCTGACCATTGGCAGAGACTTCAAATACACATTGCATCTTTTAAACATTTGGAATTGTTTTAAGTATGTTTTAGGGAGGCTCTAGAATGAGCCAATTTACCAAGGGAACGTGTATCTGTGAAAGCCAGTGTGCAGCACGCATGACTCAAAATCATGAGTTACAAGATGGTTTAGTTTAGCAGAGCAAGGAACCACTGTTTCCAGAAGAAAGCATGTTCAGAATGCCCAGCAGACAATTTCAGCTATCATCTGCCATACATTTTTCCAGACACCAACTACACTTAAAAAACAAAACAAAAAAACCCCAAACCAAACAAAAAAAATACACAAAAACAAACTAACAAAAAACCAAACCAACCCCACACACAAAAAAAGCAAAAAACAAACAACAAATACACCCAAAAAATAACTTGGGAACTTGCTCAGTGGTTTTGGGAGACCAGAGAGAACCCACAAATGTCTTAATCTGCCTTGCCTATTGTTGAGGACAAAGGTAACACTAGCCAAGCTTAGAAGCAGGAGATGCTCACAGTCCCACACCAATGTCCTGAACACTGTGAGGATGCGTCTGTTGTGTGCTTTTCACATTGATGTGATGTAATTTTCACAGTTTCCTCAGTGAATCCAGACCTTTATGGTACTTGGTCTCTGTGAAAGCTCAGATCCTTACTCAGCAGCTGGTTTAATTTAATTGGTAACTGACAGGAGGGGCTTGCAAGAAGTAGCAGTTAGCCATCTTCTCCAGGGACTACATGTATGTTGATAATAATTTTATGTACTGAGTGAACCACAGACTGAGAGTTTATACCGAGTCAAAGGAAGCACATTCCCACAACAAGGTGTGTTGCTTAACTGACAGTTGCTGGAGGAGGAGAAAGAGCGTGGAAAAGATGATTTTCTTCACCAAAATGCCAAGAAACCTTTATTTATTAATTTACAGCTCTTTTTATACTCTTTTAACCTCAAGGTAATTGGACNTGTCTGAACCTAGAGCAAAATTTGAATCTTACAATTATCTTAATATGTCCTAATTAGTTTCTCAAACTGCACAGAAAGCAAAGGAAGTTCACTTTAGGCATATAAAAGGAGACAACAGTTAACTTTTGAAAACAAAAACAAAACCAACATTATAAGGAATAATTGTGCTCTGGAGGATTTATTTATCTACTAATGCAAACAGTACACACTGAGATAACATCTGGCAATGCTTACTACAATGAAGCCCAATCGATACTTCTGTCTACTACAATATCTATCCACAAAATAGTCTTCCCTCCTGGCACCCACAAGAATTACTCAACTATCTATTATAGTAGCCTTTGTCAGCAAAAAGGAAGGTTGTCACCTTAATTCTTCTATTCAAGACCCAAGAGAGGACAAAGATTAAAAGTATGTAGACACAAAAAATGATGATGGAAAATTAGAGAGAGAAACAGAGGGAGATGCAGCCTGGAGCATTGCAAAGAGCACACAATTCACCCCTATAGAATTTCAAAAAGCAACAGATTCCAGATAATTTTTTTTTGTGCCTCTGGAAGTTTACACTTTGGACAATCCACTACTTTTGCCATCGAGCTACCAGCCTTTTCGTGGCACTTCAGAGCTACGTAAAGGCAGAAAGTGTGACTTCTCATTTCTCTTTGAAGTCAGAATTCAGAAGTGATATTGAACCTTCCCACATAATTAAAAAGCCAAAAATAAATTTGTTTTGAAAATTCTGTGTATTAGAATTTCCAAGTAAGCCCTTCAACTCTCTTGTATTTCTGCATTTGCATTACTGCATGTCACTTTGGAAAAAACAGCAGTGTTTCATGCAATGAAAAAAGTCACTAAGCATTAGTTTAGGACTAGGAAAAGCAAAGGTTCAGTAAGTACTAAATGCCTGTTGCTGTTTAACAGACTGCTGTGTAGTAAAACATGCATTACTACTTGCATATGATGAAATTAAGCAAAAGAAAAAAATCCACACAAACCAAAATCAATGTTATTCATTTTTCTCCCTTCATTTTTAATTCCTAGAATTTTGCTTTTGTTGAAACAGTCATTTCCAAAGAAAAAATGATGTGCCTGATTAATGTGACTATACATAAATGTACATTTGCCCCTATTTAATTTCACATTTTGCTGCCTCAGTGTTCAAGGCATTTCTATTTGCATGGGGCCTAGAAGTAAAATAAGACCTTCTGTGCCACATCAAGTCCCGAGGCACAATGTTATGTTCAGAAGTTATTGTGGTGATGTTACCTTTTCCTCATTAAAAAAACCAAACCACCTTCTCTTTGACAAGATAATTGGGATTGTAGTCCTGAAGTGGGGAGAACAAGGAGATGAGGGGGAACAATTTGTCTTCCTCTCTACTGGTCTAGATCTGCTGGGCAGAAGACAGCACATTTCAGCCTGAACTAACAAAGTGAGCAACCCCAGTAAGGACAGCAGCATCGAGGATGCCTTTACAGGGGATGCCAATTTGTGTCAGGTAAGATTTGCATTAGGACTTTTTGTTTAGCTTCTTACTGTTTCCTGCCCTCCACACTATCAAAATCTTATTATAACATAAAGGTCCTAATGTCAACACCATTAGGAATGAACTGAAGAAGAATTTTAACAATTTTAACAATCATGCTAAAGCAGCAAAGACACAAAGGAATTACCTTCCAAGCATTGAAACTGGTGAAAATCCCACTAAAGTAAATGGAGGCACTTCTTAAAGGGCAACAGTATCATCCATCTTTAATATTCATCCATTACTGCCAATTTAGCTACGTGAATTAGTGCTAGACTTGAAAATAGTCACAATTTTTGACCTAGCTTTATGCAAGAAGACAGAGATTTTAAATGTGCAGCACAAGCTCCATTATTTTTTTCTCTATTTAAACAAATACAGGGCAAATACATACTCAGTTCTAAAAGCTCTCAACACTGATAAAGATCAGTGCAGGAGTTTCCATCTGCAATATCAGTGCTGCAGAGATGAAAAACAAAACTGACACAAAAAGCTGGGAATTTTAAACCTGGTTTCAATGCAAGCAAGAGGCCAAACTCTTGTCCAGCAGAGCACCAGTTTGCCTGAACCACATACCAAATTTGCCAGCTCCTCGTCGGCTCCACAAAATGAAGAACTGTTTTGTAAGCTACTATTAAAACTCAGCTAGATAAAGTAGGAGAGGGGAATGATTTCTAACCAATATGTTCTTATACACTTTCACAGAAACACTCCAAACCACCTAAAACAAGGAGATGAAAAACCAAATAAACCTCCATTCAACCACTACTTGCAAAACTGTACATATGATAACTATGTCACTTTGATCTTAAAATAGTGAATGTGGTTATTTCCAAAAACACCAAAAACCAAATCTCTCTCAGGAAAGCATGATGTATTTGTTTTCCACTGTAATCCCTTCCCCTGCAGCAGCTCAGGGAAGTCTGGTGCTTCCTCCTGTACCTTGAGACTGATGGCAGACAGGGCAGTCAACGTCTGCCCCTCACCAGGGCAGCATTTACACACAGCACTACATTTCATCCAGTTCAACAGCCCTGAGCAGCCAGCTCATGGAAGCAGCAAGGGGGAGTTGCAGGCAAAAATCCTATCCCATTTGGACACCAGAATGAAGCACTGGCAGCAGTGGAAGCGACACTCAAGTGTTTCACAACAATGATATTTGGGATTCCTATCACCTCAACAGAGAAAAGTCACGAGGAAATGTCTATCACCCTTTCTAGACTTCCACCAGTGTAACCATAATTAAGCACAATGCAGTTTTAAGAATTAGTTCAGGATTAAATAAGGAACATCTATTTTGCTACACAGTATTTTTCTTTTAGAAGGTTTCTAGGTATAATGAGGCTTGAAGAGTAACTACAGGATGGTATAGATACATTCTAAACATTATGACAGAGACAGTGTAAAAGCATTTAGAAATTTAATGCTTTTAAATGTAATTAAATAATAATAAAGATAATCACATGGAAAACTGTACCCCTGACAGTCTGGAATAGACAATACAGGAACATCAGAAATGTTTTCCACCATCACCAGGTACAGGAAATCTATTACTATCTCGTGTTGCTGAAAGGCATATTCTATAAGGGGAGAGAAAAAATGTACTTCAATAGATTATAATTTCATTAAAAAGTTTTTGCCTGGTCCATTTGAAATTCTCAGGGCATGTGTATGTGAGCCATGTGAGTCCATACATTGGTGTGAGACTGAGACCACCATAGAATAACTAAGAACAGGTAAAGCAAGTTTGTCAGGCTAACAAATGTCTTCTTGTCCAGCAAGAACGATCAGAATAAGGGCAGATAAAGCCGTAAAGAGCAATATTTCCTAAGCCACACACAAAGAAGCTGAGTAGTAGAAATATGTCCATTTGTGACACAGGTGGAAAGAGCAAATGGTATCATTTCTGAAGTGATTTTCACATGGCCAAGAGGCACCAAAATAAATTCATTAGCACTGAAGCCTTGACAAAAAAAAAAAATCCTTACCTTCCTAAAGGATTAAAACAATTATGAGGGATCAAAACCTTTACATTCAGGTGCCATCCATGAACATTAAGTACTTACAGCAACCTTGACTATTGACTTGGGAATTTTTCACTTTAATCATGCTGTACTGCCTTGTCAGGTTGATAAACTAATGTAATTCTAGACTTTCTTGGTCACCTGATTTCTATGTCCCTTAGCATCTTCTGTCTGCATTTCTCAGGCCTGTGCAATGCCCTGACCACTGTAATCCCCCTCCAGTTGCTAACTGCATCCAGGCAAAAGCTGTCATTTACACACTAAGTCTGCCCCAAAGGGTGATCATTTTAGAGTTGTTTGCTTCAGAAATCCAGCATTCTGAAGTGACAGCTGCTCAGACATAAGAAGGTTAGTTGTGTATTAGAACAGTGCAAGAGACATGACAAAACACATTACTTTCCTTGCTTGAAACCCTAGTGAATGAAAAAAGAAACTGGGAAGAGATGAGTATTCCTTTGCCTCAGACTCTTAACATTCAGCAGATTTTTCCCATTGATGGTCTGATCTTACTGATTATATATACAGGAACCGTGCCCCTGCACACTACCTAAATGCACTGGGAATGCAGCATCTTAACCTAAACTGGTTCATATTCAGAGAGGATGTGCACACAACTGCTATGACTGCTGCTGGAAAATATATAGCTAACTCTGAAAAGGGTCTGCTGGGAAGAGTCAATGGCAAAGACCAATCTGCCAAGCACTCGTGGTCTCCAATTTGGCTATCTTGTTTCCAGCTCCTGCAGGCTCCTAAAGCAGGGAAGTGTAACAGAAGGAAGCAAGGAGCAAGAAATAGGTTCTTTTAAACCAAAATGCTACAGGATGATGATACACTGAACAAAAGATGCTGGAGGAATTCTTATGTCATGATGATACACTGAACAAAAGATGCTGGAGGAATTCTTATGTCATGAAGAAATACAGGAGTGGTAAAATACGTATTTGAAGGACAGCATTCCCCTTCAGAATGCTGAAGGCCCTGCAGAGAATGCACTGGCACCAAAGCTACAGACATGTCAGCAGTGGAGTCCTGTAGATAATTTATTTTAAGCAACAAATAAATAAAACAAATATACTGATCTCTCTCACACCAATGGAAATGTTGAAAACAACAGACCGATTTTGACACAACTGAGATTAAAATATCTTTTAATTTATTATTTAGATGCAGGGGCAGCAATAGGAAAGGGCAATAAGAAGAACCAGAGCCTCTGTTCAGAGCAAGACCACTTAATGCTAATGAAGAAAACAGACCAGAAGGTTTGGGTAACTTAAATTCATCAGACTGCCCTACATCAGATTCTGGAATCTGAAATGATTCAGTGAGAGTGTCCCCAGGCACACTGATGTAAATATAGAATAACCACAGCGCCTTTCTGTGGATTCCCCCCCATTACATACACTGGTTTAGCTGAAGAACTTGGACAGGACTTTGTAAGAGTACTAACCCTTGGGAAAGGCCAGGTCTGTGTTGACTTTTTACTTTTTGTAGCTTATCTGATGACGTATCTGGTCTAAGGTAACTTTCCTTGTTCAATAATATTTAGGGGGTTTGTTTGTTTTTTTTTATCTTGAAGTAGAACAGAAAATGCTTTGAAAAATGGAGTGAGATTTTTCACTTTCACCGTAACATCTTCAGGTGCTGAAGTGTTTTACAACTCACTGCAGTAGTGCTACTCAGGGTATCAATGCTAATATCCCCATGACTCTTTAATATGAGTGAATCACAACTTACACTCCTTTATATACTAAAGCAACCACACACGGGAGAGTCATTTTCCTATCTTCACGTATTGTGGCTGCTACTCTGCAAAAATGAGAGCTGCTACCTATGAAAAAAGTCAGGACTCTTTCTATTCACACTCTGAAACTAATGCCCTTAACATACAGACCTACAAAAACAAATAAAGCAAGCCCAGCAGCCACATCCCCAAAAACCCAAACCATAAACATTTGCAAGGAAAAAAAACCAACACAAAACCAAAAAGCATGAGAGATTTAATCAACCATCGTTCTCATATTTTTTTCTTCTCCTGTGCTAAGTTGTGAATTGATTAAAACCAACCTGAGAATTCACAAAATCTTCAGGTTGGATAACTGCATTTTGAGATATGTTGTTTCATTAAGTGTAAATATCTTTCAAGAATTTTTTACATGAAAATTCAGAAAACAAGTGAATCACAAAGCTCCCAATCTCCTGAGACATTTAACTTCTTGTAGCAGGATTTGCTGCAGCCCCATTACACATTGGCTCTGATCATCAATCCTATTTGCAACTTTCAACTGTCCTGACAATGTGTCAGAGGCCTTGGTATCAGGCAGTACCTGGAGTGTCTCCAATCATCCAAATCTGAAAAACTAGCAACAGAAGCAAATCAGCCTCCGTGCACCAACTGGAAAGAAACCCATGCAGACTCACGGTGACTGAAAATCTGTCCTTCGGTGTCTACATGGCTCCCTCCCCAATCCTTCTCCAAAAAAAGGAAGGATCAAAGCAAAATGCTGTCAGCCCAATGAAATCTTTGAAGAGACAGTATGGTTTCAGTTATGAGAGGATGGAAAAATGAGAACCCTGGGGATCTTTGGGAACATTAAGCTTTATTAATCAGGAAAGCATCAGGCACATACCAACATTCCCAAACGGTATCCTGAATCAGAGAGATGCCAGGGAGCAACATCACCCATCCAGGCTGCACCTTGTGTTGAGTTCTATCAGGCACCAAGAGATGGTTTTCCATGCCATTACATAAAAAAGAAACCTCCCCTGCTTCCACAGTATCTACAGGTTGTGTGTCACAGCACTTTGCAGCCAATAGTCAGAACATGGTTCTTAATAAGTAACTTGGTAATTTTCACTGCTCATTGAACTGATTTCTTTAGGTCTTTCTCCCAACGGATATGAAGAACAATTAATCACTGTGCTCCTGATTATAACTTTTCACTCACTAGAATAATTTCTTTTCATATTCTCCTTAACATACAACAAAAGCAACACTTTCAGAAGCACATAATGCCATGCAGGGCTCCTACATATCCTCTTGCCCCTGGGCCAGGTAACAATCAACCAGTTTCTGGTTTCTCAACAATTTTAACACTAGGACAATTTCTGCCTTGACAAACGTTTTTGACCTCTCCACATTTCCACTGGGGTTCCACAGGTAGAAATCAGGGCAGAATTTATCCCCGTGAGCTTCTGGATTAATGCCTTGGTACAGGAAGGGGAAAAAGCAAAATTAATTCTCTTTGTTAGTGCTAACATAATTCCTCACTGACAGTTAGTCCCAAGACGTTGATCTTTGTTCAAAGGAAGCACACTCATTTCACACTCATACATGTCTTCTCCAGACTAGCTTCTGCAAGCCAGTTATCTTCTGCATAAAAAAAATAATTAAATGGCTTAAATTATTGAGGGGTTAGATCTTGTCAGAAGAATAGAAACTGGGAAATCGCAGGGCTCAACAAAGCCCATCTTAGACATGAAATTCTAGTTAAATCAGAAGGTTACAGGAGTGAAGGACAGTTCCTATCAGGACCCCTGAGAATTCTTGCACTGTAAAAAGCACGGTAGGGTATCCTGTTTGTTGCTTCTGAACTCTTCCTTCAGTAAAAACAAAACAAAACAGCACTGTGATGGACAAAGCCCTTCTCAGCCCTGACACCCTGACGCTACACACGCAGTGTGTGCTCTGGGATGCCAGCTTACTGTGTCANCAAAAATGAGAGCTGCTACCTATGAAAAAAGTCAGGACTCTTTCTATTCACACTCTGAAACTAATGCCCTTAACATACAGACCTACAAAAACAAATAAAGCAAGCCCAGCAGCCACATCCCCAAAAACCCAAACCATAAACATTTGCAAGGAAAAAAAACCAACACAAAACCAAAAAGCATGAGAGATTTAATCAACCATCGTTCTCATATTTTTTTCTTCTCCTGTGCTAAGTTGTGAATTGATTAAAACCAACCTGAGAATTCACAAAATCTTCAGGTTGGATAACTGCATTTTGAGATATGTTGTTTCATTAAGTGTAAATATCTTTCAAGAATTTTTTACATGAAAATTCAGAAAACAAGTGAATCACAAAGCTCCCAATCTCCTGAGACATTTAACTTCTTGTAGCAGGATTTGCTGCAGCCCCATTACACATTGGCTCTGATCATCAATCCTATTTGCAACTTTCAACTGTCCTGACAATGTGTCAGAGGCCTTGGTATCAGGCAGTACCTGGAGTGTCTCCAATCATCCAAATCTGAAAAACTAGCAACAGAAGCAAATCAGCCTCCGTGCACCAACTGGAAAGAAACCCATGCAGACTCACGGTGACTGAAAATCTGTCCTTCGGTGTCTACATGGCTCCCTCCCCAATCCTTCTCCAAAAAAAGGAAGGATCAAAGCAAAATGCTGTCAGCCCAATGAAATCTTTGAAGAGACAGTATGGTTTCAGTTATGAGAGGATGGAAAAATGAGAACCCTGGGGATCTTTGGGAACATTAAGCTTTATTAATCAGGAAAGCATCAGGCACATACCAACATTCCCAAACGGTATCCTGAATCAGAGAGATGCCAGGGAGCAACATCACCCATCCAGGCTGCACCTTGTGTTGAGTTCTATCAGGCACCAAGAGATGGTTTTCCATGCCATTACATAAAAAAGAAACCTCCCCTGCTTCCACAGTATCTACAGGTTGTGTGTCACAGCACTTTGCAGCCAATAGTCAGAACATGGTTCTTAATAAGTAACTTGGTAATTTTCACTGCTCATTGAACTGATTTCTTTAGGTCTTTCTCCCAACGGATATGAAGAACAATTAATCACTGTGCTCCTGATTATAACTTTTCACTCACTAGAATAATTTCTTTTCATATTCTCCTTAACATACAACAAAAGCAACACTTTCAGAAGCACATAATGCCATGCAGGGCTCCTACATATCCTCTTGCCCCTGGGCCAGGTAACAATCAACCAGTTTCTGGTTTCTCAACAATTTTAACACTAGGACAATTTCTGCCTTGACAAACGTTTTTGACCTCTCCACATTTCCACTGGGGTTCCACAGGTAGAAATCAGGGCAGAATTTATCCCCGTGAGCTTCTGGATTAATGCCTTGGTACAGGAAGGGGAAAAAGCAAAATTAATTCTCTTTGTTAGTGCTAACATAATTCCTCACTGACAGTTAGTCCCAAGACGTTGATCTTTGTTCAAAGGAAGCACACTCATTTCACACTCATACATGTCTTCTCCAGACTAGCTTCTGCAAGCCAGTTATCTTCTGCATAAAAAAAATAATTAAATGGCTTAAATTATTGAGGGGTTAGATCTTGTCAGAAGAATAGAAACTGGGAAATCGCAGGGCTCAACAAAGCCCATCTTAGACATGAAATTCTAGTTAAATCAGAAGGTTACAGGAGTGAAGGACAGTTCCTATCAGGACCCCTGAGAATTCTTGCACTGTAAAAAGCACGGTAGGGTATCCTGTTTGTTGCTTCTGAACTCTTCCTTCAGTAAAAACAAAACAAAACAGCACTGTGATGGACAAAGCCCTTCTCAGCCCTGACACCCTGACGCTACACACGCAGTGTGTGCTCTGGGATGCCAGCTTACTGTGTCACATTGGCTTGGGTTCTGCCTGCTCCTTTCCTTATGCCTGCAAGCTCAATTGAACTTATGAAAATTCAAACTGTCTTCTGTCTGTTTCATACATCATCAGCAAACAATCACTAGACAAAATGAATTTGCTCTCTGTAATTTGGAGGCTACACAAAAGTCTCTGCTGTATAACAAAAAAAGAAGGGGGAATAAAGTTTTGTATGCAAGGTTAATTCAGCATGGAAGAAAGTAGTTGAGAAACAGACAGAGAGAGAACACAAACAATAAGTGGTACAAGAAATACTTCTGTAAATTGTAGTTGGCCTTGATACCTTGAGTGATGGAATTAAACAAAGGCACAAGTGAGTTGTGAAAGATCACCCCCATGAGTGGCTGTATCTCCATCCCTCGTGATTTGCCTACACAATATACTTATTAATAATAACAATGGCTACTATTTCTCCTCTAAGAGCTTTGCAAACAGAAACTTAATAATATTCACAGAGCTGTATCACTTTGAACCAGATTGAAAAAGTGATCTCCTGAACAAGACACAGTGAGGTTAAATGATTCATCCAATGCCACTCAATGAGCTAGCATCTGTTAAAATTAGAGCACTGGATCTCTTGGTCAGTCATCTGACCACAAGGCTGCATAAGGCTAAAACCTTGATAATCCTCTCATCTTACCAAAAATATGTCATATACTCCTTATTGGTCTTACCCAATGACAATGTAACTAAAAAACATTGCTTGGAAGCAGATCCAGTGAGTCACTTGCATAGGTTTTCAGATTGTGTGTACAGAATCTTTACACACACAGTACACTGTCATTGTGTCACTCTAAAATCAAGCAGTTGCTGAATGTGAGAAGAGGTAACTCCTCATGCTTGACTTCATCCTATATGGGGTTAGCTGCAAACAGCAAAGTACTTAACTGCACCCTTAAAGAGAAGTATTTGAGTAGTCCCACAGACCTCAATGGATCAACTTGCTTACCAGCCCACCTAACCTCAGTACATTGCAAAACACAGATGGAGCACCTAAAACAGCAATAATCCAGCCACAGACCTTTCTCATTAAAAGCACACCTGCACTACATTTAGAAGGCTGTGTTTTTATGCAAAAGCCTGTCAGATGTTTGCACGTTATGAATCCATGTTTTATTTTAATGCCATGCATCAAACAAGCATATTTTTATATTGGCCAATAATTTGGCCCAATTTACATTAATCAGTTGCTTTAGAGGCATGCCTACCCCAAAGCAAGTTTTCCACCCTTCAGCTGAAGAAATACAATTAAAAACAAAACAAAAGCAGATAAATACTGGAGTATGGCTTGCCTTTACTTCTTGCTGTTTTTAGGTTAATACAGAAAAGCGATGCTGGGAAGTTCACTTTATAAAAGATCTTAAAATTAGAGACATATGGTTACAGCAAAAATACATAGCAAACAAGGGAACTCCTTAAAACATACTTGCCTCTATAAAGAAGGTGCCCCCTTTTTTATTGAATCAACTTCTTAGTTACATGGACGCAAGGTATAGCAAGAATCACATCCTCATTTTACAGTATTCATGTGCCTATGTAAAAGTTCCTCCACCTTTTTCTTCTGTATTCCAGAGAGAAACTGTATACCAAGGCTATGGAACTTAGAAGCAGCTAGAAGGTTACAGGTGGAGTTGATTTGTTTTGTTTGGAGTTTTTTGTGTGTAATTCTTGTTATAAAAATCAAATCTCACACACACACAAAAAATCAACTATTAGAAACTTGGACTTTTCCTTTAGCAAGCTGCCATGATGTGCTTGCCACCATTGATAAAATAAAAAACAACAACAAAAAACCCAACAAAAACCACAAAAAAACCCAACCCAAACATTGAAAATACTTCTTATACAGGAGCTTTATTCTTGTGTATTTATTTCCTTCCAAAGCCTAGAGTCTCAAATAACTAGGTAGAAGTCCATTCCACCCACCACTAACCATCAGTCCCATATATTGATACCCAGTATTGTGTCTTAGGGCTGTCCATGCAGGACTTACTGATCATCTGGATCTTAAGAATTCAAAGAACCTGCCTTAAAATTCACTCCTTGCTCTGCTGCTGCATTTTGGAAAAATAATTACTTCTACTTTCTAAAAAAAATTCTCCTGGTTGTTCACACAAAATTTCAAGACAACTTTGAAATTCTGTTGTCACAGATTCAGAAGTATTCCCCCTCCATCTCCCCTCCAACACTTCTTGATGGATTGCTGCTGGACACAGCAAATCCCTAAGTGTTTTCAACTCAGCTCACCAGTGTAATTGCAAGGTTAACCTCTGGTGGCCAGGGAAGCTGCTCAGAATCAGGAATGATGAGTAGAAAATGTTAAGTACTATTCACTGACCACAGCTTGCAGTTAACACACAACATTTAAACAACACAATGGCCTGGCCATTGAGTAGAGCCAGAAATGCACAATCTGCACGAGTCGTGCTCGGTGCTCCATGCTGGATGAGGCACACATTAGCTGCCCACGGTGCACTGTACCCTGCAGATAGCTTAAAATAAATCCTTCAAATACCATTTAAAAAAAAAAAAAAGAGCAGAGGGGAGAGATGGAAAAGGGAGAGGAAGGAAGGAAAAATCCTATGTAATAGTTACAATTTTTAAACACTGAAGTACAAGAAGCACCACTTTGTAAGAAGGCTCTGGATTTCATTATATTAGAGTGCACATTTTGATTTTAAAATAAGAAAACAAAGTGACTTTGCTTTGTATTGTTCCACAGCTTTGTACTGTCTGAAGTATTTTTTTCTACTATCTACAAGCTCCTCGATTTTTATTCATATGTTATTTCATTAAATTCAGAGTATCTGAATCTAGCGTATTTTCCAATCCTGTTTTGCATGCCTGTTGCCTGGCCACTGAGATTCCAAATCTTAATTATTGTCCCAAATACATTCAATAAACAGATTCTAAATAAGGGTAGATCAGGCTGATGTGCAATCTGCCTTGCATTTATGGAATAATTATGCTCTTCGAAAGAGAAACCTTTCTTGCTGAGAGACTCAGCAAGACTGAGATGTTATTTTCACTGTTTTGTTGTGTCACGGCACAGATGCATTTAGGCTTTTCTGCCTTCACCTACACCCTGAAACAGCTGAAGCCCCCTGTGATGTCAGCAGAAAGTTGTTCACTTTTTTCCTTACATATAGGAGAAGGTTTTGTTGTAACATCACCAAAAGAGCATCAACTGTATTTTATGCTCTAAGGAATCTTCTGCTACTTTGTCATCTCTGCACCAAATAGCAGAAATCCTCGCTGACACAGTGACAAGAACTGCAAGTCAACAAGCAGAGAGATGCCACTGCTCCTAATAATGCTCAAAACTAATCAGAAAAGAATGATCTATTCAGGGGGTTGAAATTAAAAGAACTGCAAGATGTGAGTTCGGTTTTAATTTTTAAATAAAACATCCTTTGAACTTCTAAAGCCCATTCAAGGGGACTCTGACCTTTATCCAAGACCAGCTACTGTGCTAACACTTGGGATGCATAGAGAGGAAAAATACAGACAAAAGGTATCGGAAAAGCTTTTACTTACAGGAATGCAGTGCGGCTTAATCTTTTTGTTTTTAAGGTGCAGTGATTTCAGCATCTACAATGTAACTTCAGGCAGTCTGAAAAGAAACAGGTTAAAATCTCTTTCAGTTATAATTGGTATTTCAGATTTAATTAAAAATTAAACTTTCATAATGTTTCACCATCCAAAGCAATGCATTATCAGTCAAGCGTAGCCTTTTTTTTTCCCTTTTTGTTAAAAGAAGCTCTTCCCAGAGTAGCTTGCAATGAAAAAAGAAGGGGGAAAAGGCAATTGAGAGTAGCAAAATATATTTTTTTCAGCAAAAGATCTCTGAATAACTTGGAAAAAAGCTTTCTGCCACTTAATTTTAACAATCAACCTTATACTAATTAAAAAAAAAAAAGCAAGCAGCATCACAATTACAGAAGACAGAAAAACACCATCACATACCAACAACTGTGAGGGGAAAAATGTTAATTTCAGCAAAACAAGGACATTGCTAGGACCAGAACATACGCACCAAAAGGGAAAATATGGTTTTACTTAATGCCAGCCAACATTTTTCTCAAATTCGTTCTACAGCATGTAGCCCTTTCAGACTGTTGCACAGAGGAGCAGAGAATGACAAGTTCAAAAGGAAGAAAGCTGTTTTAAAGTGTACAAGGCAAAAGGTCCTTTGCACCCTTTTGTTCCAGACGCCACATAGCTACTCTATAACACTGCAAGTTTTCTTATCATGTAAAATAAATGTCATTTTAGTGTGTAAAACAGATGATTAAGAACTGGTAGCTATAGACATAGCATTTGAACAGATGCAAAAAAACCAAAAACACCCAACTATTTTTTTTTTTCAAAATGCAATTGGAATGACAAAAAAACTCGAGGGGTTGCACCATAAATATGAGTTTAAATGTTAGACTGGAGTTTAAAACCTGTGGTTTTAATTATATCTAATTATAAAGGCTCCAAAAGCAGGAAGAAATGAGAAAACAAAAAATATTAATAATAAATTAAAACAATTTTGCAGTAAGTTGTCAGGATTTGGCCTCATAATAACAAACCATACAGCAATAGACACAGACACATACAATGTGCCAATGATTCATTAAAGGAACAAATCAAAACTTGATTACGTTTTATTTTTAAAAGGTGACAGCAGAACTTGCCTAATTTGCCCCATTTAAAGTCAAAGCTATTCTCTTCACCAGCAGCAGACTAAATGAGATCTGCAAATAAATCCTGGATGTGAACTAACACTGATTTTCAATGTGCCCACAGGCTGGGGGCAATTTTTAAGTGCAATTTTTTTCTTTAGTCTCCCGTAAGTAAAAAACCAAGTTGTTCAGACTTCAGTGTTCCATGAGCCTTCTCATTTCACCACTACAGATGTCTGAAAAGGAACAGCATACTGTGTCAGACAATATACTGTCACACAAGCATGTTCATCCACATGTATACCAGTACAAAAAGGGACAGCATAGCAAGAACTACCAAAAGTTTCACTGAACCAAGTCTTCATCTGAATGAAGAAACCCCTTACAGAGGCACTCTGATGATGACCCAACAGAGTAACCTTTAAAGGCTTGGATGATTTTTTTCTTGAAGGACCATGAAGGAAACATGCTCCCTGTTCTTTAGACAATCTTTATATAAAATAACTCTCATTTTTCCAATTGCCCTCTAATAAGATAGAGGAACAGTAGAGACCAGGTGAAAAAAAAAAGGTAAGTCTGGCAGAAGTTGGCAACAGCACAACTGCCAGATAAGGGTAACAGCTTCAGCTTCTGAACTTCAGTTGCTTTCCTTTCACTTCCCTCCCAGATTTATCCCTTTTCTAACATCTTCAGGACTGTGATGCTGGCTTGTTGGCAGGGAAGGAGAGGGGCAGCAGTATTTGCAATCCAAAACTATTTCTTTTAATGAATGCAATGAAAAACTGACCTCAACTGTGAAAACAAAGAGCATTCACTGAGGGTGAAATGCATCCCTGTGTAGAAAGCCAGCACACAGACTGCACCACTGAAGCACTATTCTGATGACCTAAATAGGAATAAATTGGTGCATGGACTTCACAGTGAATTTTGCCCAAAATCCCCATTTTCTTGGAGGGAATGAGGGAGCATTTATCCCTCTCCTATCAAAGCACAAATGTTCAGTAACCCCTTCCCATGCTGGGCATCATCCTAACAACTGCTCTTTTGAGCAAAGTGCATTTTCTTAGTAGTTTTAACAAAATCCTTCCAGCTTTATCACATTCTNGAAACAGGTTAAAATCTCTTTCAGTTATAATTGGTATTTCAGATTTAATTAAAAATTAAACTTTCATAATGTTTCACCATCCAAAGCAATGCATTATCAGTCAAGCGTAGCCTTTTTTTTTCCCTTTTTGTTAAAAGAAGCTCTTCCCAGAGTAGCTTGCAATGAAAAAAGAAGGGGGAAAAGGCAATTGAGAGTAGCAAAATATATTTTTTTCAGCAAAAGATCTCTGAATAACTTGGAAAAAAGCTTTCTGCCACTTAATTTTAACAATCAACCTTATACTAATTAAAAAAAAAAAA
>VYZU01086032.1:3900-33235 GCA_013401355.1 Ceyx cyanopectus | reverse complement strand
TTATTATTATTTCTTTTTAATTCTTAAACTCTTTTATCTCAAGCCATGAGGGTTTTTTTACTTTTACCATTCTGATCCTTTCTGCTATCCCACGGGAGGAAGTGAGCAAGCACTTTGAAGAGGTGCTTAGTTGCTAGCTGGGGTTAAACCATGACAATACCTCTAAGATGCTCCCTGTAATTGCAATGAAGTAATCACTACTACAACAAAGCATTTTAGGCACATTAAATATGGAATTTATACGTTGCTCAAGAACATCTATAAAGAGTTAAGTGTTTGTAACAAAAGATCTTTTCTTTGCTAACTGTCAATAATAAACTTAACATATCAGTTCAACAAGGCTTATGCAAAAGTAGCTTGTTTAGCCCCTGGATATACTACTGAAAACACACAAGATATACAACAGTCTTTCTATCAAAACAAATTGATATAAATATCAAGTAATTAATACAAATCCATGAAACTTTTCAATGTAATTAAACAACTGTATGCTAGCCATTAAAATGGATTTAAGATGGTCATGATCATTTTTAGAAAAGAAAATAAGAAAAACAGCCCAACTAAATATTCAAGGAAGATAATAAAATAGATAATACCTCAATTGGTCTAGGTTTTGTAATGTCTGCTGCCTCCTATCCCAAACATGTTCTAGCCATCTCTCAGTGAAAGACCTATCTAGGGATCAAAGCACCTTAACTTCCCTTAGCAGTTGTTGATTATTTACTAATAATCATCCTAGCCCCCTTTTAAATCATCTAAGTACCAAATTTACAAAAACATATAGCAATTTCAATAGGCTTTGGTACCATAGGACATGTCAACAGAGGTACAAACAATTGTTTAATGTTGTTTTCAAATAAGTCATTATTTTTCCATATTTAATAGTCATCATTTCTCCATATTTAATAGTTCCCTCAACATCATTCCAACACGAAGTGTATCAGTAAAGAAAAAGTGGTGGAAAAAAAAAATTATACAGATGTACACCTATAACTCAAAGGACTCAATCTGTAAATATCCATTAGTGATGTAAAATCAGTGCTGCTTATCTTCAGATTTAGGAGTTGAGAGTCCAGAAAAAGCTGTATTGGTAACTGCTTTATTACCAGGTTTACGTTTAAACATATATATAAAACTCTTTGTGAGAAACAAAATGATACAAAACACTCCAAAATATCTTCCCTTGCCTAGATGTGTATTTTGTGTCTGAGGCCAAAAAGAAAACAAGCATTAGTTCAGTAATTCATAAGCAATTTATAAAGAGGAATCGACAGCAGAGATAAACACAATTTACAGCACCACTGATGAGGTCATTACAGAAGNGTTGCCATGTTGATTGAGCACATTAACATGTCTTGTATTTTTATTACAGATGAGTCATCCTCTTCTCTAGTTATTTTGACAATTTTAAACATTTAAAATAAGGCAGCTGAAAAATTATAATGTGTTCCAGAATTTTTGGAGCTTTTATTTATTCTTTTTTTAGAAATTGTTTTGGATCTCAAACAATTCAGAACTTTATATTGAAATCATTATGTCGTTCCTGACATACCAGGACAACTGCAAATCTGGATAAAACAAACTGGAGTCAAAAATAGAACATTTAGAATTAGAGGGCTGTACTGATGCAGAGCATAAGCTCTTTCAGGATATATTTAAAACATAGGAAAAAAATAAACATTTTATATTCAAAGAAAGCAAATTTCCACCACAGAAGTACTAGAAACACAACTATGTTTTATTTTACAGACTCTGCAATGCAGCAGTTGTGTTTTTCTTAGAGGCTACTAGATTCAGTGGTTGTTTTTTAAATGCCCAAAGCAATTTGGCTTCTATCAAATAAAGGCATCTAATAGATCTAAGTTTATACTTTTCAATTTACTTTTCAGCCATTGTTTGCACTTCACTTAAACCCAAAATCTGATTAATTGAGGTTGAGCCTTGTGAGCATTGCAGTCAGTCTTTCCAGAAAGACTGGTCATAGGCAACATAAACAGCTAACTTCAGGGCAGGTTATTTTGATCAGAGTTTTAGACAGCTTTTGATAGATGTGTGTACTGGTTTTGACTGGAATAGAGAATTTATTCACTATAGCTAGTACAGGGCTATATTTTTGCTTTGTGCTTGAAATAGAATTGATAACACGGGGATGTTTTAGTCACTGCTGAGCAGTGTTTACACAGAATCAAGGCATTTTCTGCTCCTCACACCAGACTGACCACCAGTGAGAAGCTTGGTTGGGAGGGAACACAGCTGAGGTAGATGACTAAAAGGATATTCCATAATGTATGATGTCATGCTCAGCAATACAACAAGGGAAATGTTAGTGGAAGGACCACTGTTTGGGGACAGGCTGAGCAGTTGTTGATGAGAAGTTGTTTTCATTTGCATCACTTGTCTGTTCTTGGGCTTTTTTTTTTTTCTCCCCATTTTTATTATTATTATTTCTTTTTAATTCTTAAACTCTTTTATCTCAAGCCATGAGGGTTTTTTTACTTTTACCATTCTGATCCTTTCTGCTATCCCACGGGAGGAAGTGAGCAAGCACTTTGAAGAGGTGCTTAGTTGCTAGCTGGGGTTAAACCATGACAATACCTCTAAGATGCTCCCTGTAATTGCAATGAAGTAATCACTACTACAACAAAGCATTTTAGGCACATTAAATATGGAATTTATACGTTGCTCAAGAACATCTATAAAGAGTTAAGTGTTTGTAACAAAAGATCTTTTCTTTGCTAACTGTCAATAATAAACTTAACATATCAGTTCAACAAGGCTTATGCAAAAGTAGCTTGTTTAGCCCCTGGATATACTACTGAAAACACACAAGATATACAACAGTCTTTCTATCAAAACAAATTGATATAAATATCAAGTAATTAATACAAATCCATGAAACTTTTCAATGTAATTAAACAACTGTATGCTAGCCATTAAAATGGATTTAAGATGGTCATGATCATTTTTAGAAAAGAAAATAAGAAAAACAGCCCAACTAAATATTCAAGGAAGATAATAAAATAGATAATACCTCAATTGGTCTAGGTTTTGTAATGTCTGCTGCCTCCTATCCCAAACATGTTCTAGCCATCTCTCAGTGAAAGACCTATCTAGGGATCAAAGCACCTTAACTTCCCTTAGCAGTTGTTGATTATTTACTAATAATCATCCTAGCCCCCTTTTAAATCATCTAAGTACCAAATTTACAAAAACATATAGCAATTTCAATAGGCTTTGGTACCATAGGACATGTCAACAGAGGTACAAACAATTGTTTAATGTTGTTTTCAAATAAGTCATTATTTTTCCATATTTAATAGTCATCATTTCTCCATATTTAATAGTTCCCTCAACATCATTCCAACACGAAGTGTATCAGTAAAGAAAAAGTGGTGGAAAAAAAAAATTATACAGATGTACACCTATAACTCAAAGGACTCAATCTGTAAATATCCATTAGTGATGTAAAATCAGTGCTGCTTATCTTCAGATTTAGGAGTTGAGAGTCCAGAAAAAGCTGTATTGGTAACTGCTTTATTACCAGGTTTACGTTTAAACATATATATAAAACTCTTTGTGAGAAACAAAATGATACAAAACACTCCAAAATATCTTCCCTTGCCTAGATGTGTATTTTGTGTCTGAGGCCAAAAAGAAAACAAGCATTAGTTCAGTAATTCATAAGCAATTTATAAAGAGGAATCGACAGCAGAGATAAACACAATTTACAGCACCACTGATGAGGTCATTACAGAAGGGAAGACAGCAGCACTATTACTGCCTTCACAGGTATTCCACATGCTGATCAAAGTCCTATGTCAGACAGACATTTCTAACAACCAGATCAAAGACATTATTAATAAAGTTTTTTGAATAAAGCACTTTTAAAACATCTTCCAGCTTCCAGAAAGTGTAGTTATAGTAAATAAGCAATACACAACCACCATTAAATGAGTTTACTAAGCATTAGCTTAAGTCATGAGATTACTTTTTGTGTTTTAGGCTTATACCACCTAATTTTCCAGACTTAATTCCATGTGGATGGATTATATCTTCTATAAGACATTTCCCTAAGCCATTGAGGCTTTAAAACAAATCAAGTCATAAAACTGCTGGTCAGCAGCTTCCTTGAAGGTTATGTTTCAAATACTTTCAAAGCATAAACAGTGGAAAAAGAAAAAAGAACTGGGAAAAGAGGAAAAACTAATAGAAACTGTGTCTGCAACCACAGTGTTATCATATATTAAGAGAGATTTGAAGCTTCTTCCAATTTTGCTTACTTACTTTCTTTCTCAACAACAAAACAAAACAAAACAAAACAACCTGAGTGTCCTTAAAGACAAATACCCATTGAAGGGTACTGGATGGAGTGCAAAGTGACCTAGAAACACTAGTATCAGTGATTCACAGATTCACAGATTCACTTGATCTTCCTTGAACACCTGGAAAACGTGTTTTCTTGGTTTTGAAAGGTCATAGACATTTCCATGCACTTTCTGAAACTTTCAGTTCTTTCTTCTAGGGAAGTGGTTCCATCTTTTGATTTCACACTGCACCTGGTGAGCAGACTGTCCCTGGTAGCTTCAGGTAGGCTCAGAGTCCCACTGAGGATTGGGAGATTTTATTTAATAGCTTTTTCCTGAACTTACACACATGGTGACTGCCTTCTGATCCACCTGTAAATGGCCATTTGAGCTGAATATTCAAAGCTGGTTCCATGCAATGCCTGTCACAGCACTTCTTTGATAAACTGGCTAGGGAGATTGCTTCTGATCAACCTAACTGTTCTGTGACTTGAGAGATCATATATACACAGGACAAGGCTGCGGTACTTGATTTTTGCCAACTTTTAAAGTACGGATGTTACTTCCNGTTTGTAACAAAAGATCTTTTCTTTGCTAACTGTCAATAATAAACTTAACATATCAGTTCAACAAGGCTTATGCAAAAGTAGCTTGTTTAGCCCCTGGATATACTACTGAAAACACACAAGATATACAACAGTCTTTCTATCAAAACAAATTGATATAAATATCAAGTAATTAATACAAATCCATGAAACTTTTCAATGTAATTAAACAACTGTATGCTAGCCATTAAAATGGATTTAAGATGGTCATGATCATTTTTAGAAAAGAAAATAAGAAAAACAGCCCAACTAAATATTCAAGGAAGATAATAAAATAGATAATACCTCAATTGGTCTAGGTTTTGTAATGTCTGCTGCCTCCTATCCCAAACATGTTCTAGCCATCTCTCAGTGAAAGACCTATCTAGGGATCAAAGCACCTTAACTTCCCTTAGCAGTTGTTGATTATTTACTAATAATCATCCTAGCCCCCTTTTAAATCATCTAAGTACCAAATTTACAAAAACATATAGCAATTTCAATAGGCTTTGGTACCATAGGACATGTCAACAGAGGTACAAACAATTGTTTAATGTTGTTTTCAAATAAGTCATTATTTTTCCATATTTAATAGTCATCATTTCTCCATATTTAATAGTTCCCTCAACATCATTCCAACACGAAGTGTATCAGTAAAGAAAAAGTGGTGGAAAAAAAAAATTATACAGATGTACACCTATAACTCAAAGGACTCAATCTGTAAATATCCATTAGTGATGTAAAATCAGTGCTGCTTATCTTCAGATTTAGGAGTTGAGAGTCCAGAAAAAGCTGTATTGGTAACTGCTTTATTACCAGGTTTACGTTTAAACATATATATAAAACTCTTTGTGAGAAACAAAATGATACAAAACACTCCAAAATATCTTCCCTTGCCTAGATGTGTATTTTGTGTCTGAGGCCAAAAAGAAAACAAGCATTAGTTCAGTAATTCATAAGCAATTTATAAAGAGGAATCGACAGCAGAGATAAACACAATTTACAGCACCACTGATGAGGTCATTACAGAAGGGAAGACAGCAGCACTATTACTGCCTTCACAGGTATTCCACATGCTGATCAAAGTCCTATGTCAGACAGACATTTCTAACAACCAGATCAAAGACATTATTAATAAAGTTTTTTGAATAAAGCACTTTTAAAACATCTTCCAGCTTCCAGAAAGTGTAGTTATAGTAAATAAGCAATACACAACCACCATTAAATGAGTTTACTAAGCATTAGCTTAAGTCATGAGATTACTTTTTGTGTTTTAGGCTTATACCACCTAATTTTCCAGACTTAATTCCATGTGGATGGATTATATCTTCTATAAGACATTTCCCTAAGCCATTGAGGCTTTAAAACAAATCAAGTCATAAAACTGCTGGTCAGCAGCTTCCTTGAAGGTTATGTTTCAAATACTTTCAAAGCATAAACAGTGGAAAAAGAAAAAAGAACTGGGAAAAGAGGAAAAACTAATAGAAACTGTGTCTGCAACCACAGTGTTATCATATATTAAGAGAGATTTGAAGCTTCTTCCAATTTTGCTTACTTACTTTCTTTCTCAACAACAAAACAAAACAAAACAAAACAACCTGAGTGTCCTTAAAGACAAATACCCATTGAAGGGTACTGGATGGAGTGCAAAGTGACCTAGAAACACTAGTATCAGTGATTCACAGATTCACAGATTCACTTGATCTTCCTTGAACACCTGGAAAACGTGTTTTCTTGGTTTTGAAAGGTCATAGACATTTCCATGCACTTTCTGAAACTTTCAGTTCTTTCTTCTAGGGAAGTGGTTCCATCTTTTGATTTCACACTGCACCTGGTGAGCAGACTGTCCCTGGTAGCTTCAGGTAGGCTCAGAGTCCCACTGAGGATTGGGAGATTTTATTTAATAGCTTTTTCCTGAACTTACACACATGGTGACTGCCTTCTGATCCACCTGTAAATGGCCATTTGAGCTGAATATTCAAAGCTGGTTCCATGCAATGCCTGTCACAGCACTTCTTTGATAAACTGGCTAGGGAGATTGCTTCTGATCAACCTAACTGTTCTGTGACTTGAGAGATCATATATACACAGGACAAGGCTGCGGTACTTGATTTTTGCCAACTTTTAAAGTACGGATGTTACTTCCTTTTTTCAATCCACTGAAAGTTTTACTTATTTATATTTTTAGGCTGAGAGAAAAGGTGCTTTTTAAAGCTTGTCATCTTCAAGAATAAATGGATTCAAGCATGCAGGAACACACTGCATGCTTGCTGTTATTTGCAACAAATTGTGCAGGCATCATACAACTTGGTGAATAAAAATGATTTTATCCATCAACATCTAATCAGCATCCATCAATGTTGCTGTACACTTGCTATGCACTGGCCTGTTTATCAGAACACACACTGCTGCAACCACTAAATATAGATAATTATTTACCATCAGTTCTAAAGATCTGTCAGTTTAAGTTTTCAACCAGAGAAAACAGTTTTCTAGATCAGTAGAAATTACTATGTTGTGATGAATTATGGTAAGCTACAGTTAACACAGTTCAGGGCTACTATTTTTTTTTTTTATATATTTTAATCTCTCTAGTTTGGATATAGATCTGGAGACATATCCCAAAGCAAGTGCCAGTTCTGGGTATCTACACAGCTGCAGCAATATTTAGTTCTGCTTTTGTATCAAATACTTGAAACTAAATGATGCTTATTATTGTTAAAACCAATCTTTATATATGAAGAAAGGGTTGCTTGTAGCAGGTACAGCACAAGCTTTTGGTGCATTGAACAATCATGAAATATTTTATCATCCTTGCTCTTTTAAATTTATTGCAAGTATGTGTATCCAGATCAGTGCTATGGAGACTATTTGCAAGTCTGTAATTAAATGCAGCTTCTATTGGTAGTTCAAAGTTACTCAGAGCTAAACAGTCATGCTAATTTTATTATTTCCAATAAGATAGTGTTTGGACTGCATAAGGAAGTTATGAAGTCCTAATATTATGCCATCTACCTGACCTTTAGTTAAAGGTTCTGTTTTTCAGTCTTACAAGCAGTAAATCCACTCAAACTGCTATGCAGAACAAGATCTTACCATTGTATGGTGGTTTTTTTTAACTTCAGCTGAGAAAAATACATAGTACTAGTGCAAAAATAAATTTTAGAAAATTCACAGTTTAAATTGAAGGCTGACGATTCTTCTTTTGATGCCTGATGAATTTGAAAAAAACCCATGACAACCCTGGTTGCATTATTTTCAAAACATTATTCTCTTCAAGATTTCAATTTCAAACAAATAGTTACGTTACATGTCTTGTTGCAGATATTTTAATAGGCTTGTCTGCTTTCTTTTTTTCTTGGTCTAAGAATTTCTAAATTTTCCCAAAGTAGTGATTAAATGTATATTTTCCTGAAAAAATAATTTAGTCCACAATGTCAGACATTAAGGAAGTTTTATTGCTGTAATGTTTTCATACAACTCATATGCTTCTGCTCATATTTGGATGAGTTTACAACTTAACCATATGGGAATGCCACTCCAAATAAACTATATACTACTTAGATCTTCCTCAATCTTTGATTAGCTCTATGTGTTTGCCCATTATTCCCATCTCCTGTAAAAATAACATGGAATACTGGGTAGATGTAGTTGTGTCCACTGCCCTAGTTTGTTTTCTCTCATCATTCAGGACTGTCTTAAGGACCATTTCCAACTAGACTTTGGTGTCATGGTTTTACCAAGGGGAGGTCATGTTTGACCAACCTGATAGCCTTTGATGAGGACAAAACCAGGTGGATAGATGATGGTAGAGCAGTGGATGTGGTTGATTGTGATTTCTGTAAGGCATTTGACACTGTCTCCCACAGCATCCTGGCTAAACTGAGGCAGTGTGGTCTGGATGATCAGGTAGTGAGGTGGATTGGGAACTGGTTGAAGGAAAGAAGACAGAGAGTTTTGATCAATGGGATGGAGTCTAGTTGGAGGCCTGTAACAAGTGGGGTCCCACAGGGGTCGGTGCTGGGACAAGTTCTTTTGAATATATTCATCAATAAGGGCACAGAGTGCACTGCCAGCAAGTTTGCTGATGACACCAAAGTGGGAGGAGTGGCTGACACAGCAGCAGGCTGTGCTGCCATCCAGAGAGACCTGGACAGGCTGGAGAGCTGGGCAGCGAGAAATTGAATGAAATTCAAGAAGGGCAAGTGTAGAGTCTTGCACCTGGGAAGGAACAACCCCAGGTATCAGTACAGGTTGGGGACTGACCTATTGGAGGACAGCAAAGGGTAAAAGGACCTGGGGGTCCTAGCTGATGGGAGGCTGACCATGAGCCAGCAATGTGTTCTTGTGGCCAAGAGGGCCAATGCCATTCTGGGGTGTATTAAAAGTGGTGTGGCTAGTAGGTCAAGAGAGGTCTGCACCTCTACTCTGCCCTGGTAAGGCTGCACCTGGAGTATTTTGTCCAGTTCTGGGCCCCCCAGTTCAAGAGGGACACAGAATTGCTGCAGAGACTCCAGCACAGAGCCACAAAGATGATGGAGTGGAGCATCTCTCTTATGAGGAAATGTTGAGGGAGCTGGGGCTCTTCAGCTTGGAAAAAAGGAGATTGAGGGGTGACCTCATCAGTGTTTATAAATATATCAAGGGCAAGTGCCAGGAGGATGGAGCCAGGCTCTTCTTGGTGATGCCCGATGACAGGACAAGGGGCAGTGGGTGGAAGCTGAGGAACGTAAACATGAGGAGGAATTTTTTTCACTGTGAGGGTGACGGCACACAACGCCCAGGGGTGTTGTGGAGTCTCCCTCTCTGGAGACATTAAAAACCTGCCTAGATGCATTCCTGTGTGATCTGGTCTAGGTGATCCTGCTCTGGCAGGAGGGCTGGACCTTTTGAGGTGCCTTCTAGCCCCTGACATTCTAAGATTCCATGAACCAAAAACATGTGTGTTATTGTGTGTGCAAACAGCTTGCACTCATAGGAATGTTTTCCAATATCTAGCATAGATTTAAAGAAGAGGTGCTTTTCCCACTCAGTTATTTATTAGAATTAAATTAAACTGTACCAATGTAAGCATCATAATGAAGCCTGTGAAAATACACAATATGATGCTGGAGGCAAGCTGAAAAGAATCACATAATTTATATGATTCTGTACCCGAGTCATATTTATAAGATACATATATACATCACCAACCAGTAACTTGACAATTAAAATTCAGTCCTTACCAATCAAGAAAAGAGTGCTGCCTTTTAAGATTAAACCATAATTACTATGAATAATAATTGAATTTAATTGTGCTTGGCTAGAAGATAAATGCATTTTAAGTCTCCAGCTGCCTACCACTTCTGCTGGAGGAATACATATTCCCTATAATGACAAAATAAGCAAAACATTTAGACAAAATGGGATGACGAAAGTCACAAAATACAATTCCTAAAGCCTGTTTCAAGAGTGCTTCATCTCTGCATAAGAAATTAATTAGCAGTGTAACAGTGGATAGTGCTTATGAGTATGTACATATTCCATATTTATTGTAGCAATATTATGTATCACCAAGGAAAATCACACAATGATGAACACCTTGTTTATATGGGGAGCCACTAAGATCTGCATTTATCTGTCCCAAGTTTCTTCCCAGAAAAAAAAACAACCAGCCCACAAACATTTGAAGACACTATTCTTCAACCTCTTCAGTAAGCTCTATGTAAAGAGCTCCTTCAAATGTTTTTAGGAGACACACAGAAGTTTTACACCTGTAGAAAGAAGCTGAAGAACTGAACCAGAGAACCTTAATGATACTCAAATTTATTCACTAACAGTAAATAAAATTTGGAAGCAAACAAACTTCAGTGCAAAAGTGGGGGGTTGCTTGCCTAATGTTGCCTTTTCCCTCTGTGGAAAAGTCTTCTGAAATGGAAACCTAGCCAAACCTTAATTACACTTTTTTTTTTAAATTGTTTTTAATAGGAAAATTAGTGAAATATTAGCGTATTTTCTGTTTAAAATGTCCATTTAGTCTCTTCTTCCTCTTCTGTTTTTCAAATATTGGCACAGAAGATTAGAATAATGTTTAATATAATAAATTTAAAACATTGCCACCTCTAGGCTAACAGTACATAATGTAACTGAATATCTAAAAACTAGTGATAGCAGAATAATAGACAATGACCAATGATCTTTAACTGCAGCACCTTAATTTTTAATAACTTTNGGGTTTTTTTAGAAATCACACCATCAAACTATTTAAAAGCACATGCTGAATTTATGATCTGTAACTGAATAATGAATAAAATATACTACTTTGTCTAGCCACTCTGGCAAACTATATTCCTTTGCCAGGTATTGATGTTAGTAGTATAAGAAAACATACTTCATCTGTTTCAAATTACTAGCAGGGGTTTGGGGGTTGGGCTGTATTTGGGTTTTGAATCTCTCTTCCTGTTTATAACTTTGAAATAAAGGGCTATATAATGTTTTCTTCCAAATGATGAAAAGCAAAAATCACACTATATCTTTCATTATTAATTTTTCCTCATAAATACATAGATATGTTCATGGTGCTACATCTTAGATACAATTTGAAAGTGGGCTGCCAGAAGTTTCTCATTTGATAAACCACGTATGTCTATCATAGATTCCTTTGATTTTTTAGCTCTTTCATAGGACATCACAAAAGAGAAAGGAATCACTTCCAAGGCATGGACATTTACTACAAGCAAGGGCTTAAAACAAAGTTATTTAAGGTGAAGGAGCCAGGGCATTTCAACTAAGCTGACATGGGCACAGCATCTGTAACCTGTCCTGTACTCCTCACAGGATATGGTTGGATGGATCATCATCACAAATACATGTTTGTCCTCAGCTCCTGCAAGCACTAAAAATGCTACTGCCAGTGAAAGTGAAGGAATACTGCATTCTGATGTATGTTGGAAACAATCATAAATACAAGAAAGAACAACGGCAAATGAGTTGCATTTATTTATAAGAAGGACATAGGTTTGGAAAAGAATCAGTAGCTTCCTAATGAAAGTGTTAATTGACATATTTTAGGAGGGTTTTTTTTTTAAGCAAACCCTTTTAAGATATCAACGTCAAATTAATGAAGCCATTTTGAAGCTTGATTAAAGCACAATTCTATCTTTTTGGAGATTTAATAATAAGGATAGATAGAATTCAAGTTTGCAGTTTTCCTGTAAGTTGTCATAATATTTGCTGGTGCAGATATTAAAATCCCAGTGGTACCATCCTAAGGGTTAAGAAAAAACAAATATTTGATGCATTTTCTTGTCTTCTGCTTGCTACATACGTAGTTTAGAAACAGTTCAAACTAATTGTACTTAGTAACTGAGTGGATCAGTGACAATACACAATCAATTTACAAAATAATGACTAAGGCTGTCCAGACACCTGCTAATGGTTAAGGAAACATCAATAGTGTCTTTTAGTGAAGGAATGGGTGGCTATGATGAAAATAGAGAACACTACTGTGTTCTCATGATCTTAGTGTGAAAGTAAACCAAGTGTTTCCAAAGACATCACAAAACTTTGCAAAAGTAGACAAGTGTTAATGCCTCCTCTCGACACACACTTCAGAAGACACAAAGTCCCTACTTTTAACATTTCATAAAGACAGTATATAAATTTGTATCTTGACATATATATATATTTAAAACAAACAACAAGCAAAACTATAATATTATTTCAACTGTGTCTCTGTTTTCTAAGCCCTGAAAGACGTTTATGACTCCTTTCTTGGTAGAAGCAGTGCATCTTCTAAATGAGAGTGATCTCTGTAGGAACAACAGCTGGAGTTAAGGCAGTTTTTCAAGAACGATAATGCCTCCTACATATTGAAACAGTAATACCAAATATTAATCACTGTTAACATATAAGCTATCAGACTCATAATTTTCCCAGCAATACCCCATGCTGTTAACAGGTGCTTATCCTGCTGAGAAGAGGTTAAGTGGATCCTGCTGATTCACTGAGGCAGGTGGATTGTTACCTCTGTTTCATGAAAGGGAGTAGGAGTGGCTCCCTAGGGAATGTCAGGATTTTAAGATTAGAACAACCATTTCTACTGGAGATTTGTAGGTACAGGGAAAGTCTTCAGATGCATTTTGTTGATAATCTGTTAATAGTGACTAATCTCTAGGAAGATATTTTACACTACAAACTGCTGGTTTTGCTTTTAAGGCTATTAGGTAATCACCATTGGAAAAAAAAGTAAGTACATCTCACTAAAAACATTTGCAAAAATGCTTTCACAGAAGGAAAATTTAACAACTAGACCCTTGAGCTTCATGGCTCAATACATTCTGAGCTGTTCTGTATTTGAAAAAAACTACCCTGAACTTCAGGAGAGCAGACTTTAGCCTCTTCAGGGATTTGTTTGGTAAATTACCATGACATAAAGCCCTGGAGAAAAAAGTGGCCCAAGAAAGCTGCTTAATCAAGGATTAACTCCTCCAAGCTCAGGAGCAATGCATCCTGACACAGAGGAAGTCAGGCAAAACTACCAGGAAACCTACATGGATGAGCAAGGAGTGCCTGAACAAAATGAAACTCAAAAAGGAGACCTATAGAGGGTGGAAGCAAGGAAGAAATACAGACAAATTGTCCACGCAGCCAGGTATCAGGTTAGGAAAGCAAAGCCCAGATTTCAATCTGGCCCAGAACGTCAAGGGCAATAAGAAAACCTTCTATAGGTACATTAGTGATAAAAGGAAGACTAAGAAAAACAGAGGCCCTCTCCAGAAGGAAAGTGGAGAGCTGTTCACCCAGGATACAGAGAAAGTTGATATATTCTATAACATTTTTACCTCTGTCTTCACTGGCAAGTGCTTCGGTAACACAAGTTGCAGAAGGCAAAGCCATGGACTGCGAGAATGAACTCCCACTCTCCACTGTGGGAGATCACGACCATCTAAAGAACCTGAAGGTGCACAAGTTCAAGGAAATGCATCCACAGGTCCTGAGGGAACAGGTGCATGAAGTGACTAAGCCATTATTTACCATATTTGATGAGCTGTGGCAGTCCAGTGAAGTTCCCACTGACTGGAAAAGGGGAAACATAACCCCCATTTTTAAAATGGGAGAAAAGAAATGTAGTCAGCAGATTAAGGGAGGTAATTATCTGCTCTTGCAATATCCCAGCAGGATTACTGCATCCAGGTCTGGAGCCCCTAATATAAGGAGGACATGGATCTGTTGGAGTGGGTGCAGAGGAGGACCGTGAAGATCATTACAGGACTGGAATACTTGTCCTATGAACACAGTCTGGGAGAGTTGTGGATGTTCAGTCTGGAGCAGAAAAGGCCCTGAGAATACCTTATAACAGCCTTCCAGTGCCCAAAGGGAGCCTACAAAAAATCTGGAGACATTTTACAAGGGCATGTAGTGATAGGATAAGTGATAATCGCTTCAAACTGGAACAGGGTAGATTTAGATAAGAGGTAAGGAAGAAATTCTTCACTGTAACGGTGTGAGATGTTGGAACAGGTTGCCCAGAGAAGCTGTGAATGTCTCATCCCTGGAAGCATATAAGGCCAGGTTGGCTGAAGCTTTGAGCAACCTGGGAGGTATCCTTGTTCATGTTAGAGAGGGTGGGGGTGGGGTGTCCAAATGGTCTTCAAGGTTCCTTCCAATCCAAACCATTCTATAATGTTATGATTCTATGAACTTGACACATGAATGTCACAACTGATGTAGTTACTTGTTGCTATGAAGGGAAGGTCTGAAGCTATTTTTATAGTCGGTATGATTCCAAGTAGGTAGACATAAAATCTGGCCTTTTTCTAGTTAGCTTGATAGCAAAGACTACGAAAAAAAGGCAGCACAGGATAAGGCATATTGTCATAGCAAGGATCCTCAGGATTGAAAGACAGCTGAAACCCTGTGCTGTGGCATACATGGCATGAATTAACTAGCACAAGGTTAGCTTGATTATACCTACTCATGCTGCAACAGCATACTAATTGTATGTAAATATATCTTCAGTTGCAAACCTATCAGAAAAAGCAGGACAAAATGGGTAAGTATCAAGTCTCTGAAAAGACAAACATTATATGCATCATACTTCATTGACCACTGCATATAAACTTCTGCCACACTTAAATCATAAGCATCATAAGAAGCATGCAAAAATGAAAACAGCCTTATTAAAATAGTGTGTAGTTACAGATAGCAACTCTTCCAAAAAAGGTGTAATAATCAATATATTTATATGCTTTTGTTGATTCATTAATGGCAATGTACATGTTTAGGAAAAGACAACCAGATTATGAATGAACCAATGACAGGCCAAAAAATTATATGCTTTATAAAACATGCACGCATTAAATAATCATTTGTTCTACATTTAATTAGTTCAGTGGTATAGTAATAATGTGAAGTCAAAGACTGGAAAACTAATTATGAGGGAACTACTCTTTAAATTATTATTATTATTATTATTATTATTATTATTATTATTATTATTATTATTATTCAAGCCCTCACCTCTGCTTAGTTTCATTTAAACTTGGCACAGTGATATTCTTTTTGCCATTCACCTGTGTTGCATAAACAGTACACAAGAAAGCACTGTACAATAAATGCTCAATAGCTCCTGGTCTCAAACAGCTTATTCGCCTAATTGTGTGCCCCTTGTGGATTTTTCATAATACTTTACAGATCTAATTTAAATACTTTTACAGATTTATCAAGTACATTCTCTGAGGCACATTTATTCAGCTTACTTTAAAAACTTCTAATGAATTATCTCAATAAGTAATTCTATATTTAGCATCATGATTTGAATTAAGTATTATTGAACAAGGTGTTCATTATTGGATATGAATTATAATTAGACTAATAGTAACCTTTTCCATGATGACAGTTTTATTCCCCTTTCTCAGAAACTTTATTTCCTAACTGTGTAAAGACCTTCATGTGAAAATCTGCTTTCAGTGTAAGGGAGAAATGAAACTTTATCAGTCACAACTACTCAAAGGCTGGAACGAAAATATTAGATCTTTTATTGAAAATGTATCCTCTCAGTATTGTGCCACCAATCAGCAACACAAAGGTAGCTAATTTACTGCAAGCAATATAATGTCTGCTAACACTATGGTGAGAATAGATTTTCAAGGTACCACAGATTAACTTTGAGAACAATTGCTCTACCCATGTATTTATCAGCAGCTTTGAACAAAGAACTCAGTCCCTGGGAAGATTAAGAAGCACACTCTCTTGGAATCTATTTCTAAATGCATGAAGGACAGGAAGATAATAGGGAACAGTCAACATGCATTTAACCAAAGGCATGTCACACATCACCAGCCTGACTGCCTTCTGTGATGAAATGACTGGCTATGTGGATGGTAGGAGTCTCATACATTATATGCTTCCACTTGAGTAAAAATGTTGATGCTGTGGCAAGAGCATTCTCATCTGGTACTTGAGGAAATATGAACTGGAGGAAAAGACTAAGCTAAACTCTTCACAGTAGCAATTCAAATACAGGGCAATACCCACAGCATGTTGGAGATTCATAAAGAATATTAGGAAAATTTTCTTCTATGACATGATGACTCTTCACTAGGAGGGTGTCATAGTGCTGGAAGTTTATGGAATCTCCAACCCTTAAGGGTTTTATAAACGAGTTTTGACAAAACCATAGTTAATCTGGACTAGTGCTGTCAATAATTCCACTCCCAGTATGAGGCTAGACAGAATGACCTACACCTTGAGATCCCTTACATTTCTAAGATACTTTGAAATAATTGAAAAAAAAAATTCTGAACATATATCACATTGACAATCTCCCCTTCAAAAATTAGAATTACCAAAATATCTTTTGAAACAATACAAAAGCAATGTATGTCATACATGGGGCTTTTGGATAGGTTGATAAATTAAATACTATCAAAAGTATGTCATAGATCATAAGCAGCTGTGCATCTGTATATACACTAACCTTCAGACACATAAATACAGGCAATTTTATTCAACATTCATACTAGATACTTCTCATTTGTACTACAGAATAAAAAACAAGCAGCAGATATAGATGTGCATGAAAGAAACAGAAAAAACAATAAATTATTTTAAACTGCATACAAACTCATTAATTCTAATGTCCAACATGCAAGTTATGGTGCATCTTCCTTTTCTTGCACAAAATGAAAAATATTTTTTCTATGTCCAACCCACAAGAAATCTACAACAAAATTCTTGTGTAGCTGCTGTACTACTACCCATTTGATTTCAGTTACTCATAAAAGTTTATTTGCCCCAAAGAATTTTAGGTCATCAAATGTGAACCCAACTAACAAACTATACACAGTTTGCAGCAAGGTTTAGAAACTGATGTACCAAAACCTTGTGCCTTGAAGTTACCCTCCAAATGCTGCTATGCCTGGTGCAGGCATAAAAACAAACACACAAACAGTACCATTAAGCTAACTTCTAGATGATAGAAATGTCGATTTTATTTCACATTAATAAAAACATAGTAATTAGTGGCTTAATTTGAGCTTAATAAGTTTGACACCACTGTATTACCTCCCCCTGAACTACCCAGAACACACTCCTCNATTATTATTATTATTATTATTATTATTATTCAAGCCCTCACCTCTGCTTAGTTTCATTTAAACTTGGCACAGTGATATTCTTTTTGCCATTCACCTGTGTTGCATAAACAGTACACAAGAAAGCACTGTACAATAAATGCTCAATAGCTCCTGGTCTCAAACAGCTTATTCGCCTAATTGTGTGCCCCTTGTGGATTTTTCATAATACTTTACAGATCTAATTTAAATACTTTTACAGATTTATCAAGTACATTCTCTGAGGCACATTTATTCAGCTTACTTTAAAAACTTCTAATGAATTATCTCAATAAGTAATTCTATATTTAGCATCATGATTTGAATTAAGTATTATTGAACAAGGTGTTCATTATTGGATATGAATTATAATTAGACTAATAGTAACCTTTTCCATGATGACAGTTTTATTCCCCTTTCTCAGAAACTTTATTTCCTAACTGTGTAAAGACCTTCATGTGAAAATCTGCTTTCAGTGTAAGGGAGAAATGAAACTTTATCAGTCACAACTACTCAAAGGCTGGAACGAAAATATTAGATCTTTTATTGAAAATGTATCCTCTCAGTATTGTGCCACCAATCAGCAACACAAAGGTAGCTAATTTACTGCAAGCAATATAATGTCTGCTAACACTATGGTGAGAATAGATTTTCAAGGTACCACAGATTAACTTTGAGAACAATTGCTCTACCCATGTATTTATCAGCAGCTTTGAACAAAGAACTCAGTCCCTGGGAAGATTAAGAAGCACACTCTCTTGGAATCTATTTCTAAATGCATGAAGGACAGGAAGATAATAGGGAACAGTCAACATGCATTTAACCAAAGGCATGTCACACATCACCAGCCTGACTGCCTTCTGTGATGAAATGACTGGCTATGTGGATGGTAGGAGTCTCATACATTATATGCTTCCACTTGAGTAAAAATGTTGATGCTGTGGCAAGAGCATTCTCATCTGGTACTTGAGGAAATATGAACTGGAGGAAAAGACTAAGCTAAACTCTTCACAGTAGCAATTCAAATACAGGGCAATACCCACAGCATGTTGGAGATTCATAAAGAATATTAGGAAAATTTTCTTCTATGACATGATGACTCTTCACTAGGAGGGTGTCATAGTGCTGGAAGTTTATGGAATCTCCAACCCTTAAGGGTTTTATAAACGAGTTTTGACAAAACCATAGTTAATCTGGACTAGTGCTGTCAATAATTCCACTCCCAGTATGAGGCTAGACAGAATGACCTACACCTTGAGATCCCTTACATTTCTAAGATACTTTGAAATAATTGAAAAAAAAAATTCTGAACATATATCACATTGACAATCTCCCCTTCAAAAATTAGAATTACCAAAATATCTTTTGAAACAATACAAAAGCAATGTATGTCATACATGGGGCTTTTGGATAGGTTGATAAATTAAATACTATCAAAAGTATGTCATAGATCATAAGCAGCTGTGCATCTGTATATACACTAACCTTCAGACACATAAATACAGGCAATTTTATTCAACATTCATACTAGATACTTCTCATTTGTACTACAGAATAAAAAACAAGCAGCAGATATAGATGTGCATGAAAGAAACAGAAAAAACAATAAATTATTTTAAACTGCATACAAACTCATTAATTCTAATGTCCAACATGCAAGTTATGGTGCATCTTCCTTTTCTTGCACAAAATGAAAAATATTTTTTCTATGTCCAACCCACAAGAAATCTACAACAAAATTCTTGTGTAGCTGCTGTACTACTACCCATTTGATTTCAGTTACTCATAAAAGTTTATTTGCCCCAAAGAATTTTAGGTCATCAAATGTGAACCCAACTAACAAACTATACACAGTTTGCAGCAAGGTTTAGAAACTGATGTACCAAAACCTTGTGCCTTGAAGTTACCCTCCAAATGCTGCTATGCCTGGTGCAGGCATAAAAACAAACACACAAACAGTACCATTAAGCTAACTTCTAGATGATAGAAATGTCGATTTTATTTCACATTAATAAAAACATAGTAATTAGTGGCTTAATTTGAGCTTAATAAGTTTGACACCACTGTATTACCTCCCCCTGAACTACCCAGAACACACTCCTCCAAAACAGAACACCATTCACACTGGAAATATCAAGGAAGAAAAAATAAGTAACTCCCAGAACTTTTTCATTCCAAAACTGGATTTGTAAATGCAAGTTATTATAGAAGAAGCATTGTATCTTTTTACAAGAATGTAAAGCACAAAATACATCAGTCTGGAGCTACAGAGAGTAACATCCTGTTTATCCTCTAAGTAGGAGTAGCACAGACAACACTAACGTTCAGTTATTATGCTGATAAGAGGCTCAACAGCTACCTGCAAAAAGAAAACTCATTGCAGTACCCTGCTGGTTATACCTTAGCCATACTTTGAAGGTTGAACTTTCAGAAGCAGTGTGACTAGCTTGTACCACTTCTATTTAGATCATGTGCTGTAAGAATTTATACCAAAATACTAGATTTGAAAAATGCTCATTTTTCATTATTTTTGAATTTCAATAATTTTTAGTTCTTAATCTAACAGAAGATGAATTAAAAAATTACTTGCAACTCTAAGGAAAACACTTTTTTTTTTTTTTCTTAAAGAACAGTTTATTGACATCAGGAAGATGTAGCATGTTTGTCATGGGGAAAAAAAAAAAGACTGAAAAAGCACTAGCAGAAAGTCTTCACAACCTTGGTTTTGAAGTAAAAGGTCATTAGATTGCCCACATGTGTAATGTGCATTACTCTTAAATTAGCTCTTTATTTAATGCATTTTACACACAAGATAGGTTTGGTTTCAGACCCCTTATTCCAGAGCTTGATTCTTAGTTTATTCACTGAACTTTTTATCACATAACTTCAGTAACAGTCATATGGGCACCCATTTCAATGTCTTCAAAGCCACTGAAAAACTTTTAAAACATTACTTTTCTGTTACATGTTGGTATATGTCCAAAGATGTATTTTATGCTTTTAAGATACAAGATATTAAGGGGGGAATAGAAGTCACCAAGACAGTAATTTTTGTCATTTCAGTACCTGAAGGGGCTCCAGGAAGGCTGCAAGAGGGGCTGTTTCCAAGGGCCTGCAGTGAAAGGACGAGGGGGAATGGGTTTAAATTAGAGAAGACTAGATTGAGACTGGATCTCATGAAGAAGCTCTTGACCTTGAGGGTGGTGGCTCAGTGGCACAGGCTCCCCAGGGAGGTTGTTGAGGCCCCAACCCTGGAGCTATTGCGGGTGAGGTTGGCCAAGGCTCTGAGCAGCCTGGGCTAGTTGAGGGTGTCCCTGCTCCCTGCAGGGGGCTGCACTAGAAGCCCTTTGGAGGTCCCTTCCAGCCCTAAATATTCTATGATTCTTAAACATCTACTAACCTTCTAACGAGACCAAGCAAAAGCTTAGAATCAGGCACTTGAGTTCACTAATACTCATTTACTTCAGCAATTTCCCACTAATAACTAAGTTTGAAAATGAGTCAAACAGAAATGGAAAGCTGAACAATTAAGATTCTCCCCATAAGCCCATCTCTATCATTTTATTAAAGGCATCTGGGAAAACCATAACGAATAACTAATTCAAAATTATATTTGTAGAAAACAAATTAATGTAATAATTTTCTTCTGAAATTAATTTAAATCTCTGTGGATGCTCCAGCAGATTTACTCTTTACTATGCATACAAAAAGTTATGAAAAGCCTTACTATGCTGCTTTAGGTCCAGATTCATTGCCTCATTGTGGACTGTAATGGCTATTCCCATCCAGTGGGCTTGCTTTAAAGCAAATACTTTTTTGTTTCTACATTTATATCAGAAATTCTGAATATTGCTCTGCTGTCTCGCTAGACTATAAAATGAGATAATTTCTAAGCCTAATTAACAAGAATGAGTAAATCATATATGGAATTCCAGTTTGTCTCTTACAACATCTTTTCAAGCTCCTTCAATCAAATGGCTGGGTCCTTTCTAATTTATCCTGTTTATTTCAGGATTAATTTTTTTCCAGCTATTTCTAAGATGTAAAATAAGATGTTAGCTTTAGCATAAATAAACCAAGTGGGGAAAGATATAGTTCAATATAAAGAACTATTTACTCCAAGTAGCATCCAGCTCAGTTCCGAATCTACTTCTTGAAGGCAGTGGTCAGGAAGTTTTCTATTCTGTTTATGCACATTCCCTATCTACCAATAAATTTTTGTTTGGTTGTTTTTTTTAATCAAACTTCTGATTTAATATTTGTTAGCATAAGAATCAATGTTCTGGATACATGCAGGCATGAAGCTATTTCTCAGTCATGTTTTTACTAAATTTCTTACTGAAAGGTCTCCACATTATGTAAATTGCATTGAAAGAACTTAAATCCTTTTGTATTAGCAAAAATATATTAAGACTTCAGTAGATAATAGAATTCACTTGTTTTGCAAAATTCTATCTCAGAAGCAAAATACAGAATTTAAGAAGTATTTTCTTACAATGCTTAAGCAAGGAAAGNCTCAGTTCCGAATCTACTTCTTGAAGGCAGTGGTCAGGAAGTTTTCTATTCTGTTTATGCACATTCCCTATCTACCAATAAATTTTTGTTTGGTTGTTTTTTTTAATCAAACTTCTGATTTAATATTTGTTAGCATAAGAATCAATGTTCTGGATACATGCAGGCATGAAGCTATTTCTCAGTCATGTTTTTACTAAATTTCTTACTGAAAGGTCTCCACATTATGTAAATTGCATTGAAAGAACTAAAATCCTTTTGTATTAGCAAAAATATATTAAGACTTCAGTAGATAATAGAATTCACTTGTTTTGCAAAATTCTATCTCAGAAGCAAAATACAGAATTTAAGAAGTATTTTCTTACAATGCTTAAGCAAGGAAAGGAAATAAATAGATAGATAGATAGATAGATAGATAGATAGATAGATAGATAAATACATTTATCCAGCTAGTCTTCTGAGTTCTGCATGGCTGATTATAATGGAACCAGAGAGTATTTTGTACTTGACAAGAACAAGCAGTATTCTATAGACATTATTCTATATGCACCCATATATCAGTTATATGTATTCAAAATATTTAATTAAGGCAACACTGACAGCAGTTTAATTTCTAAATTTGTTTAAAGTGTTTGCAGTCTAGTCTGTCTTGAAGGTGTATCTCCAAGATACTTCAAAAAAACCTCCTAAGCAATGTTACAAAACTCACTCTTCCTCATGACCTACTGCAAGTTGTGTTAGGTCTTTCAAAGCCTGTCAGCCACCCATGAAAGGGAATTTGCTATTAAAAATAACTCTTCTCAGGATACAAAAAGATGCAGATGATGCAGACCCAAGAATCATCTGATGCTACACATGAAGCAGAAGTACATACCTCAAGAAACCAAAGTTTTGAAAAAAATCAGACTTATTATCTGACAGCATTCAGATTTATGTCAGTACATACTATTTATTAGTGTAAACACAAGCATTCATCAATTCTTCTTTATTTATGAGGTAATGTGCTACAACCATCTGAAGAGAAACATTCATCTTTTTGTCACAAGACTGGGGACTGATAGTGAAGAAAGAAATAGAACTTCCCAAGTCATTAATGTATTAAAATTACCAGAATGCAATGATGTATTAATCTGACATAAAACAGCTAGCATGGATGACAGGTGCTGATTATCTATCATTAACCTGAATCTTATAAACATATCAGAATTTTTAAATGGGTCTAAATCTAAACTACTGTCTCAAATTATAGGCTCAAATTGAACAGTGAAATGCAGCATGGAAAGAAATCAGTGGTTATATGATTAATCTGAACACTTACAACTCTGCTCATATTTCAGCTAATACATAAAATTTGTTTCAAGTTGGCTTAAAGGTGATAAAGTCAGATTCTTTTGTTAATATTAACAGTAGCTGGTTTTTAAATTATTCAAACCAAGCCTACATGCTGATCTTTATACAGATGAAAAGACTGATATAACAAAAATAGGAGGTTAAAATAAAAAATAATCACCCTTTGAAGGTGGAGAGCTGTCTCTGAGGTGTGTGAGGCTTACTTCAGCTTGTAAGCATTAGAATGTTGATAAAGATGAAAAACAATAAGACAACCCAAACTGTCCCCTCTGGGATTCTTCTATTCATTAGATTCCTGTGGGTATCCAATAAGGAATCATATTTCTCATAGTAGCAACTTTTTTACTGCTAAATATGAAATACACCAATTTTTAATGCTTTTCTTAGTTATTAGGTGCTTATTAACACTGGATAAGAAATGTATAAAAAATGCAGAAGACAGTAAACTTTACAAACTTGCAAATGAAGCATAATTCAACTTAGTTTTATTCAAATCAATATCCATTTCTCTACAAGCTTGTTTTATTGTGGGGATGTTTTGTTTTTGTTTTTTTTATCCTTTCCCAGTGGAAAATGCTAAACCTACCTCATGAATCAGGACTACTCATATTCATTTATACTGCCATTAAACTGATTACCTTGTGCTACTTTATTAGGCAATAATTCAGAAAACTGCTCCATCTCCTCTTTCCCCCCCATTCTTAGACTTCAATAAATGGAAAATATCTGGAGTGTTCTCAGATAGACACCCATTAGTACAATTGTGTGGCTTAATCTATGCTAAGAATAAAAAAAAGGAAAGAAATTAAACGATAAAAATAGTGGAAGTATTGATGTATTAGAAAACATTTGCTAGCACTCTTTTCACACTGGATTGATTTAGACAAGTGCAGATACAAACTCCAACATATTCGTTGACTCATGACTTGCAAAAGCTCTGAGTTTGATAAATGTAATGGATTATTTGGGTTAAAATGTTGAGTGATAACATAACAAATAACCACCAATTTTCCTCATTATATCTCCGATATGTGAAGCTAGTATTGTATCTACTCTCCTTGTTGTGATGCACTCCATATTCCTTTCCCTGCTACATATCTCAGCTGCTGCAAATGATGTCACAAACAGATGGTGGGAATGTCCTTTTAACCATGACTAACAGACTGCTTAGCATCACTGTAGAATGGACTTTAACGTCTGTTACAATCTGACATTTGAAAAAATGATTAATTTTGCACATTAAAAAGTAACACTAAAATGTAAGATTTAGCCAATTTATTTGATATTTTTCTGATATTAGAATAATTCATATCCAAATTTCTGAGATTTTATATAAAATGCATTCAACATTCAACAGGTAATTCTATTTGCCTCCATGTGCAACATTAAAAGATTCTTATTGAGTTAATCCACACGCATTTTCTTTTTTTTCCTGCTTTCTACTGGAAGTAGCCTCTGGTTTTCAGCTCACCCTCTCAAGTCCAGTGAAGAGTCACCAAGAAGATTAGATGGCTGGAGCACACATAAAAGGAAAGGTTGAGAAAGCTGCATTTGTTTTGCCTTAGGGAAAGAAAGCTAAGGGGGAATCCTACTTGGTCTTGAACAACCTAACAGGATGGTATTAAAAGAAAAAAAAAAAAGAGACAAAACTCACAGTGAAGTGCACTGTGAAAAAGGCCCTCAGGTACAGAATCTATATTTTTTCCCCAGAGTACAGCTATAAGTTACTCCTTGTAACTTGGTACTGAGTAGTATGCACTGTGGTCAGGTTTTGTGACTGTAAGGGTACACTTCTAATTCCTTAAAAAACCTCAAACAGACAATAACCATGTGCTGTGCCCTCAGTTTATATGCCATTTCTCTATTAATTTATTCTGTTAAATGGGCAAAGGGAGAAGAACAGAGAAGTGAATTTCTTTTCAGCCTTAATATCAAATAAAGTTAAATAAAAAATTATATTTTTTACCTTTTTTAACCAGAAGAATAAGCTACCCAGCACTCCTAATACATCAGCTAAGACTTCTCTTTTTTATGTCCTTTCAGATATTGCTACATACTTCCTCAAAGACTGGATTTATATAGTGCTAGCACACAGACTTCACGATATGAAATAAAGTCCATAAGCAATAGCAGAAAAATAAAGTTTTTTGGTTCACAAACCTTAAAGCCTAAACAGAGGACAGTAAGGAAAATTGCCTTTGCTTTTTTACCACTTATTTCTTCTGAGAAAAAAAAAAATCCAGTGCACTTTCAGGTCAACCCCTAAGCAGACAATTCTAGTTGGTAGGAACAAAGAAAAATACACCTTATTTACCTCTTTCCCAGCACAAACTAAGAGGGAGAAGAGAGCTTGATGCTCTGCCCCAGAAACCAAAAGGCTTCAATACAGCTTTCAGTGCATAAGCCTGATATTATGAAGTTGTAGGTATGAGCTTAATTTTTGCACGTGACAATCCCCATTAAGGTCAGAAGGACTTTTCTAACTGGCAAATCGATGCTCTGCCTGCACAGCTGGATATCACATGTTTTGCCTTCCTTTAGTATTCTTCACCAGTTCCAAGACCTACTAAATTCAAATTTCTTGAAAATGCCAGAGGAAAGAAAAAGTAGCTATGACACATAAAAAAATCCCAAGAAACAAACCCCAAAAACCCCAAAACAAACAAAACAACAAACAAAAAAACCACCACAAACCCCCCAAAACCCTATTATAGTAATATTGCCTTCTGAAATCTGTCTTAGTAAGATCAGGTTCACTTAACAACATAACAGGTTTCCTATTACCTTTCACAGATTTCAATGTTTAGTAGGGAAACAAGTAATTAGTTGCATTTCAGACCTTTAATGCTACAAAAACTACCAGCAAACTGAACCTTTGCTATGGTCTTGGTTTATGGTCAGGATGGCTCCTTAGACCTTTATCCATAAAAACAAGATTAGTAGACATTTGGTATTTCTGTAAATTAAAGCAAGCATATTTATTATGTGATTTATTGATTATATATATATTGATTATAATGATTTATTGATTAAATCTTTCAGTAAGTCTGCAGTATGTCAGATGGGGTACATCTCTCTCAAAGGGGAAGAAGGTTTCTATCACACGAATTGGTTGGGCTCATTGATCGTGCTTTAAAATAGATTTGAAGGGGGAAAGGGGAAAAACCCGGCTTGCAGGAAACAAATAGGGGACATTTGTGGGGTATTATAAAATTATAGAATGGCTAGGGTTGGAAGGGACCTCTGAAGGTCATCTAGTGCAGCCCCCCTGCAGGGAGCAGGGACACCCTCAACTAGCCCAGGCTGCTCAGAGCCTTGGCCAACCTCCCCTGGAATAGCTCCAGGGATGGGGCCTCAACCACCTCCCTGGGGAGCCTATTCACCTTACATTGTAGTGGCCTTAGATGAAGTCTAAATCAAAGGCCTAACTACACTGCTTTAGAAAGAATAGCCTGTAGGACTTTAGTTTTGGAATCTGGTGTGATCATCATCAAACAGTTTATGGTGGCATGTGGCAAATTCCACACACTCACATAAAGGAAAAGACATGTAACTGTAACTGGAGAAATTAACTTGAAAAAAACAGATCTCCAAAACAATCCCATATCTGGCACTTGCTCTATTAAAACTGAAAAGAAGCTCCAAGGACAGTGAAAAGTGCATTTCAGGCACGAGGGAGTGCTTGAGCATTTTTTTGCGTGAGCAAGGTTCATAAGTGTCACTAGATGGAATCCTGAGCCTCTGGTGTTTAGAATAGACAATCAAAAATCTAATATTCCCTTCTCACTCTCAGCAGCTGAACCACTTTGTGAAGAACCCTGAAACTTAGCATAGGGGAAATTAAACACTGGTGCTCATCTAGATTTCTTTTTAATGTTTTCCAGGCAAGAGGGGAGAGTGAGGTAGGACCCAAAAAGTGTGAAATGGTATCCATAACATCATGCAGGTTTGAGAGCAAGTAATTGCTTTTCCATTTCTGTTTGTTTTTAATATAGTTTACCGGTTTAGACACTTATGATCAGGATGACAGTCTATAAGGAAAACAATATATCAGACAAGCAATTCAATATTTATAAATTATTGCATCAGTTCAAAACTAAAATATTTAGAAAAACTATGAAGGATGTAAAAAAATAGTTATAAACAAGTAATGAATAATGAAAGAGCTAAATTAACTTTGTTCTCAATTAAAAATCAATGTACAATGCATCCCTTTTCTTATTCTAATACAAAAATAACACATTATAAAGAATTCTTGATAAAATTTTAAAGAAAATATTATTTGTGAATTTCCATTAGATTTGGTGAGTCTCATTACACGATGACAGATGACAATACAACACAATGTATAGAAAAAACAAAACACTCTAGTTATAAAGGTAAAATACAGGTGATTTTTATAGTACCAAAATACATTGTGTTTGGGAGTATACATATACAAAATGAATACTAATCACATACTAAGAAAATTAAGGAATAAAGAGAAAATAAAAGGCCATAGCTTAATATTTCNTTATGTTTTTTGGTTTGTATTTCTCCTTTAATGTAGTGATGTTCTTTTTACAGTGCTAGCCTTACAGAGAAATAGAGAAAACTGCAATATCAGCCAGTGAACGTAGTTACAGTACAGGTAGAAGTCAAAACAAGGTTACAATTTGATTAACTACAGTTGGGTTTACCCTTAGAACTGGAAACAAAATTCAATTTTCCATTCTCTTGACCTACCAGAGAATACTGTGATATCTTTAGTAATTTAAATATGCCTTTGCATGTTTTTTTTTTCTCTTACAAATGTCATCACCAAATGACAGGCCTATACTGAAACAGAAGATTGGACCAGAAGGGATTATTGGTAACCTGCATCCCTTCTAAAGACAGATACTATCTAAGTAGAAGGCAGGTTACTATCTAACCTTTCCAAAAACACCTTGTTTCCCAAACAGTTTCACACTTGCCTTATCTAGGTTTTATCTAAACTACTGTCTCCTGGCTTGCTTACAAGAATCTCATCTCAGATGGTCTCAACAGCTTTAGTAAATTTAAGATATGTGATATTCACCATGACGTTTCAATTCACAATTCTGTGACAAATTCAACATCAATTATTTTCGTATTAATTTTCTTGATTAAGTTTCTCTGACTGTTATTCATGTGTCTGTTTTTTAACACTGTACAACAGTTGGGGTTTTTTTCCCCAAACATTTATTTCATTAAAACTGATTTTTAATGGCATTTTTCTCACTTCTAAAACCTTCCATTCTGTTACTTTCAGAAAAACCATCCTAACTCTCTGAATTATGGACAACTAACACTTCCTTCACATATATTACTTTTTAATTTAAAAGAGGCTTCTTTTCACAAAAGAGCTTTTTCAACTTATCTGTTCATCTTGAATTTTGAAAGAAAAAATTGGCTCAGTAAGAATAAATCACTTGAGGATTCTTTGGGCCTTTTACATTTTTTGGGGAGGTGGACCAAAAATCCATTATTTGCACAGCTTGAGTCATGAGTCTTTTGTATATAATTTTTATGCGTGTGTGTATACAAAATGCAGCAGATAAAAATATTGCTCTGACTTTTATTACAGGTAGAGAAAAGGTTTATAATTGGTGGCATTTTTCTCAGAGAAATGTTTGAATTTGTTATTTCCTTTTAGACAGTCTCTCTAAGTATTTTTAAAAAATATCAGAAGTACAGAGGATGCAGCTATTATGGACCTGATTTCTGGAGTGCTAAACATTCATAGGTCCAGTAAAAATTCACAGGAGCTTTAGATGATAAACAGCTCTTAAAAAACATGGGACCATTTCTGCAATATTATTTATCACAAAGCCTTGACTAGTAAAATAAACTTTATTTGGGCAAAAAAAGTATGAAGAAAACAGAACAGAATGTACTTGTAGAATATTTGAAATGTGCAATTTATTATCCTCCATCTTCTTCATTTAAAAATGCAAATAAAGAATTCATGCCCCTCAACCACAATTTTCCA
>VYZU01086031.1:3403-63380 GCA_013401355.1 Ceyx cyanopectus | reverse complement strand
ATCATCTTAATTCCAAATTTTGCATTAAAATTTACTAAAATTCTAGTGTCTGGAGGATAATTACTTCAGTCTTAGGAAATTATGGGAGACAGTTACTCATTCTACAGAACTAACGTTAACCTGAGAGTATAGGCTTACACAAGTGAGCAAATGCATTCAAGCAGGTTTAAAGATGAGAGGTGAAGGGAGAAGACATTGAGAACACAAATCTAGACACCCAGATGTCTTCCTCCTGCTGTGGTTGGGACAATAGCAGACTGGTAGGTAGCTGGAAGGTATTTCTGTATCTCTGTATCACAGTGGAAAATGAAACTTTGTTCTTGAAAATTTTCAGGCTGTTTAAAATGGGTTATCAATTACTGATTGCTGCATGAAGAGGACTCTCATGGACTTGTGTGTGTTTAAAAGTACACATACATATAAGCTAACTATAAAAGAAGATGTAATAGAGGAGTCTGTAAGACTGTTTTGTGATGCTTCAGCTGAGCCATTTGGAGGAAAATAAAGGGCTGCTCGGCAATTACTCCAGTTCATGATCTGGTGCAGTGTTGACTGCTGGTGAAAGCCATTAATAAAGCAAACAGAAAGGGACTAGGATTTTCAGATGAAAAAATGCAAGTGTAGAAGATTTTGAAAAGTATGGGCAGCCCTCTTTTACATTTTTAATAGCCTGCTGTGTAACATCCTTGCCTAGCTACAAGGAATGTCAAGAGAAGGATTTGTTCCTGCTGGAGTTTCTCTGTCTATGGAATATAATTGACAGCTGGAAAAACAACAGTACTGACAACAGCCAAATGGAAATAGTGATCAATATTTATGAATTTAATATTAATTCAAACCCAGGTAAAATCTCTTTGGACAGCTGAAGGTCTCAGGATTTTCTGAAAGCAACTAGAAAGCTCTCTTTATGGTAAAGAAGATGAAATGTATGCTGCTTGGAATGTTTAGAGATCTGGGATTAAGCATGAAATCATACTTTTAGTTGGCAACACTTGGTAATGTTTTTTTTTTTACCCATTACAAATCTCTACTAGCTACCTCCTTTGACTTTCTTGCTCTATTTATAATAACTAAGCACTTTACAGCTCAGTAAAGAGTGGAAGGTAGCTATAAAAAATAAATGGTATTGTTTGGTATAAGAAATATTTTGGCAAAATTTCTTCTGAGATCACTTTCCTTGTATAATGTCCTGCACTGAAAGGTCATTTGATTCTAATGATGTATATAAATTTTTAATCTGGTTGCAATCTAAGGAAATGTTTTTAAAGAGAATGAATTACAAAGAATTCACCGTGGCTTGGTATCAACCATATAATGATTCCATGTGCTATTTATAACTTCCTACTTACTGAAATTGAAAATATAAAAGCAAATACAATATTCTGTAGTGTATCTTTATTTTTTAATCTATGTGTGGGATGTCAAACATTGTACTTGTCTTGTGGACAGGACATGCTTTTATGAGCCTTTAAATATTTAAGCATATGAGAATCTGCACCCAAGTGGGACATGTTGCATGTGAATTGTCTTCTACGTTTTTAAATTTTGGTATATTAAAATAAATTGCTAGGTTTGAAAACAACATTTAAATATTAATACTAAGCTGTAATACAGAACATAACGTTTTTGAATGCAATGTGGAATATCTTGGTTCTGGTTATTATAACCTTATTCCAGTTTCACAACAGAAATCCATCATGTGATAGAGGGAAGGGAGGAAAAGGGCTAATCATGAGCTCAGTTCTCTAATTTGCACACTTAATATGCACACATCCAAATACCCTGGATTTGTTTCTAGCATGCACATACCAAACAGTGTTTTCTTGAACTTCAGCAGATAACCCATATATGTAGAACATGTAAGGACAGCTACCTGATAGAAACCCAAATTGCACAAAGCATTAGGAACAAATGAGTTACAAGTTGGGCATCAGTAATGGAGCCTGTAATTCAAAAACATTTATATCATCTTCTGTATAAGAAGACATTGGAGATATATATATATTTAAATTATGTGCAGAGCAAGGATGAAAACTGTAAATTCTACTAGATTGATTCCTGATAAATCTTGACAATCTGATTTGCAGTAAATACAAATACTGTCACAAAACGTCAGGATCTCATTATTAAATTCAAATGTGGCCTGATTGTAGTAGCAATCCTTATCATCATACAAGAACTTAAAAATGTATAACAACTCTGCAGATCAGTGATAAAAGTAATCAGTTGTAGTAAGGCAGATGGTTACATATTCTGGGTTTAAATTTACTTTTTATTAAAAAAAATATTAAAATTAGTTGTTTGCATTTCAGTGATGTTGTAAAGCATTTCTCTGTTTAGTTTGAACCATTTAGGAGCTTGCATAGTGATATTGGCTGATTATTTTTTTTCCTTTGATATATGCAATAATGTCAATAAGCAATAAATTGCATGTTGTATGCAAGATGTTGGTACTTCAGAATAAAGGAAACGAACACATTTACTTATTTTGTGAATTTTTCTTTCTTAAGGTGGTAATAGCTTATGTCCTATAATAAACTCATCATGAAAAAACAATTTTCATAGAAACAACCTGGAGGTTTTTCTAAGCATCCTCTGAGGAAGTTGCTGCTTTTTTAGTTTGTGACCATTGGCTTGCAAGCCCAGGAGTTGCTTGTGTTTCTTTGAGCTTTCTTTTATATTCTGTAATGGTTAAATTACTAGAAGAAAACACAAAGCATTCCAGTGGTTTTTCCTTTTTTTCCTTTTTTAAGAGGTATTGAGTTCCATTTGTAAATTATATCCTTAGCGTACTCCTTTTACTCTGTTAATGTTGAAAAGTATTCATTAACTACTCAGTCTGCTTGGAAGTGACTGGGAATGTCTGGAAATGTTTTTTGGGGTCAGCTGCTATATAGGTCAGATTTCCAACTGCTTGAGGAAGGACAATGGGGGCTTGAAGGGAGGCTTTCCTATTGGCAGTGGCCAGCTTTCAACACTGAATGGTGGGAAGGAAGGACTGAGTGTGGCTGGGAACAAGGGGTGCCTTTCAGTGAGCCCTTATTAATCTGAGAAATTCAACAAATCTTGTTTGAAGAGCAAGAAGTGTACTCTCCCTAAGATGTAGGATATAGAAAGTATTTTGTATATCCACTTCTTTGTCCTGTTCTGGTGCAAAATTGCTTTTCATTTTCTTTTTTTTTAATTACTCTTTGTATTCTTGCTGAAAACTTTTGTTTTCTGTACTTGTACCAGTGTGATAATTCTGCATTAAGTCCTGGTTAGTTTTTTTTTTTGGTTGGTTTGCTTGCTTGTTGTTGTTGTTGTTGTTTGTATTGTGTTGTTGATGGTTTGGTTTTGAGTTTTTTTTCCCAACTTTTTATTCATCTTTACAGAGGATATCTGTAATTTTTTTAGATGATAGACTACTGCAATATATTCTTACTTTACTCTGCTTTTCTGGAGTTCACAGTGTAATATACCTCAGGATAGAGAGTGAGCTTCACTGAGACTGTGATCTTGGTGTTCTTTGTAGTGCTTTATTTACCTTGAGAAAGGAAATGTTTGCTACCTGGATTATCTTATAAAGGGTGAAAACTATTATCTATACAATGACTACTAAGTAGTGCAGCTGTTGCTTCTGGTGGGGTGTGATTGTGGAAAGCATGGAGATGGGACATAATGTGCTTTGAGAGGAGGGTGTAGAACTGAGTCCCCATTTGAGAATGCCAAAGAGGGAAAAGGTGGTTTAGCTTTTTTGATGTTGTTTTACCTTAGAGTCATCCTGCCACTGACTTGAAATACTTGGAAGCAGAGATGTCATTTGGTCTATAGAAGGCTCTTATTAAACTGCATTGTCGAGGGCATCAAATGAAGCCTCAGATGATGGTATCTTACTCAGTGCTGTGTACACAGCTGGTGCTGTGAATGCAGCCTCGGAGATTTCGGCCACATAAGCCTAAAACCTTGGCAGTGATGAAGTAAATCAGGTTTTCTAATGCAAAGAATAGAGCCTCAGTTACAGCCACTTTCCTAACTCCAAGGTTGTTGGAGTTTTTAAATACAGGTAATTAATGAAGTAGTGCTTGTTTGAGCTGCTTCAGTGTGGATTACAGTGTTTTTATTAATATTTGGGATCTTTTTCAAATTAAATGAGAATCACTCGTTACTTTATTTGTGCCACAATGCAGAAGCGGCAAGAGACCTAATCCTTTAGACACGGCTTTTCTTCTCTTTCTTTTACAGCTGTAACTTCCCAGCGGCTGGCGACACCTCGCCTCACCCCGCCCGTTGGGCAGCAGCGCCTGCTCGCGGTCCCCGGCCGTCTTCCCCCGCCAGGCTCGGCGCAGGGCCGGGCCGGGCCGGCTCCTCTCTGTCCCCGCCTAGCGGGGGCCGGTGGGCGGTGCGGCGGGAGGGGCGGGCGCAGGCGCAGAGCGGGACCCGCGGCGCCGCGTTCTCGCGAGGCGGAGCGCGTGCACTAGTGCGGTGCTGGGGGCCGGTGGCGGCGCCTGGCGCGCCGGACAGAGGTGAGGCGGGAGCAGCGGCGCAGCTGCCGGGGGAGACGCGGCGGAGAGAGGCGGGCGCTGAGGGAGGGCGATCGCCGCTGAGCCGGGCCGGGGTCGGGGCGGGCAGAGCCGAGCCCGACCGAGCCGGCGGGGCGCAGGGGGCGGGCCTGACCTTGTCCGCGGCCGCCGGCTGCGGTCTCGGTCACGGTGCGTGTAACGATGCGGCGGCGTTACGTGAGGGAGGCGCTTCCTCCCCGCGGGGCTTGTGGGGGGTAGGGGGGAGCCCCTGCTCTGAGCGGGGGTTATGGGGTTGCGGCGGATTTCGGGGTGCGGGCCGAGGTCTCCCTGCCGGCGGTGGGCCGGGGGAGGCGGCTGTAAGCGCGGATGCTGCCGCAGGGGAGCTCACTCGCTCTCCGTCCGTTAGACGCTGTGGACTTTTTTTAAGCTGGGTATTTTACTTACAACGATTTTTTTGTTCCGTGTTTCAGTTTGTGATGCAGTAACATATCTGCACTTACGTTCACCTTAATAAATAACTGATGTCGTTTTGTGGTGCGGATATTTGCCTTTTTTTTGCCCCCTCCCTCCGCCTTTAGAAACTTGATCTGAAGATACCTGGTGTAGAAGCCATGGGGTTGTCCGCGTCCTCCCCAGCTGCTGCAGGGCAGTCACCGAATGCATCCAAGCACCATCATACAGCGTCTCCCCCTTCAGAATGTCCTATGCATCAGGAAAAAATGAACGGTAATTATATTTTAAACTTAAATAAGCTCTTTAAATGGAAAACAAATTAAAAAAATATTTTGGGTTTAAAAAAAAAATAATTGTACAAATTAAACCTTAAGTTAGCAAAACCAGCTCTTAGTAACTTGTCATGAAAAGCAGTCAGCTGTTCACCAAAACAGCATGCAGGAGGCTTTCTTTGGCTATAGAGACAGCAACTGCTTGCTCTAGAACCTGTGGGTCATTCCCAATTGTCACATTTCACAGGGGTTAGGGAGGTGCAAGGACACCTACAAAGATGGAAACTGGGAGCAGGTGGTTGTCACTAGAGAATATGCAGCAGAAGGCTGGAATAAGGTGAGTGTCTGAAGGAGGACATCAGCTCTTGCATCAGTACATGTTGGATTAACATTGCTATGGAAATTTTAAGTGCAAACAGTTCAGTATAGGAGCCAGCATGGGGTGGGGAATGAGCATTCAAGGGTGATGCATAAAGCTTAGATTTTACAGGTCAGTAGGTCAGTTCTGGGTCCTAGAATGCAGGAAAGGAAGCTGTTAACACTGTTGAAAATCTGGGAAGAAATAAACAATTGCTAGTTTGTATTAATGTGAACATTCAATAAACTATTTTCCATTCACTGTCATGTCTTAGTTTTCATTTTGCAGCAAAATATGTACTGTCTTTTTCCTATTTTTCAGGTTGTCCAATGCACATGAAGACTCCTGATAGAACTGAGAACACAGATGTTCCTGCACATCAGGAAAGAGCATATGAATTTGTAGCCTGTCCATTGAAGTCGGGTGCATCTCAAGTGAATGATGACATAGATCCTAGCAATATGGTAACTTCTGCTTATTTCAGATGTTTTCTTCAATTTTGTTTCTTCTGAAGTAGTGCCCCCAAAAATGTAAATAGTGGTACTAAGGTGGAAACTCTGGCAAATAATGTTACTTTCTTTTTGTTGTTGTTGTTTTTAATTTTTAAAGCTGCTTTTTCTCATTGTGCATGCAAATATTTGTGTAAGAACAACTCACATCTTATTTAACATTCTAGTCTTCACATTTTCATATTTTGATTAAAAAAATGTTTTCCAGATTGTAAATATCTTTCATTGTCTGTTTGTGTTTGTCTGTCACATGCATTTTTTTTTTTTCTATGTTAGTGGGTTTTAGCTTCTTTATAATAGCATTATGGACAAGTTCTGATTCAGAATCTCTCCAAGATTCTCCCTGATTCATGGGAAGCACTGCTCTCTGGAAAGTTAAGTCCCTTTAATTAAGGGTTAGTTTGTTCCTTAGGTTAAGTGTTCCTTTAGTCTTCAGAAGACACTCGTGTATAGAGTTGTACTGCAAAAGAGGAATGTGATTTTAGTAGAGTTAAATGCTGAACTTCTTGGTCTTTGTAGCAGCTGATTATGCTTTGATTTTTCTCAAATGCCATAACATAGCAAAAAATTTCATACTCTAGTTTGTTGTTGATTCTTCTTGCTTTCTAGATGCCTCCTCCTAATCAGCAGCCATCCCCAGATCAACCATTTCCATTGTCAACTGTCAGAGAAGAATCATCCATTCCTAGAGCACATTCTGACAAGAAATGGGTCTACCCTTCAGAGCAAATGTTCTGGAATGCTATGCTAAGAAAAGGGTAAATACACTGAATTATCAGGTGGAGTCTGTGAGCCTGGAATTCGTGAAGTAATAACTTCAGTTATTATTCATTTATATTATTTAAGAATCTGTGGACTCTATGCAATGAATAATTAACTAGCTCTTTTCAAAATCACCCTTTTTAGGAATAGCTTTATTTCAAAGGATGAGCTGATCTCAAAGGCCATGTCTCCTGCAGTGATCAGCAAGATGGTAGGAGGTGTCATGCAACTGCCAGTAGCTCAGAAAATTTTCTTACAAATCGGTTCATAGCGATAGACAAACTTTGCACAATTGCCAGCTTTCAGTCTCTTTTGGTTTCCTAGCAACTGAAAGTAAAAGTTCCATGATTGCAGAATTGCTAAAAATGTGAAAATTGTTTGACAAGTAGATGTTTTCAGTCGTTGCAAAATTTCAGCATAGGCAAGATACAGCTGAATGATAAATGTCTCCTGTGGCTTGCCAAGCCTTCTGTGCTGCTGTTTCTTCATTCTTTTGTAATTAATTTGTCATTCTCAAACAGATCAAGTTCTTGCTATTAAAACAATAGTCATTCTTTGTTCTAGGAATCAATATTGTTGTTAAGACAATGTGTCATAAACAGTCTGTAGTGAACACATGAGTTTTGTTTGTTACACCTGTGCCAAGGGAAGTGTGGAGGCGTAGGCAGAGTCAGAGAGGTGAGAGGTGTTTGTGTGTGCAAAATGTGTTGAGTACAGGACTTCTGTGAACTAGGAATGCCAGTGGAATTTTTCCTAAGCAATTTCATAAATACTGTAGATGTGCTGATGTTTGCACGCTCTAATAACTTTCTGATCCAGTTAAGCTGTTCATTTAGCTAACTAGAATTAGTCAGTCTCTGATGCCAACTTTGATAACTGCACTTCCACACAGAAACATGAAGTGGTTCTCAAGATGCTTAATCATATGATCAGAAGTTTGCATACTTGCTTCATGTCTTTGTGTAAAACCTTAAGTCTTCTGATTTAAGCCCATCGGATAGACTGGGGAAGGTGTAGTTGTGCTGTAATGCTTGTAAACCATTTTCTAATTTGCATTTTTAGGTGGAGGTGGAAAGATGATGACATTACAGGTGAAGACATGACCAACATTATTAAGATTCACAACCAAAATAATGAACAAGCTTGGAAGGAGATTTTGAAGTGGGAAGCTCTTCATGCTGTGTATGTACATCAAATCCTTTGCTTTAGCTCTTGTATTTGTAATTTTCTGGCAGTAGAATGTCTTTCACAATAATACTCTGGTGCCAATACACCTCAAAAGTTACAATCTTATAGGAGCCTTCAATTAGGTTAATATGGAAGAAATTAACTAGAACTGAGTAATGATGTTAATGAAATGAGCATTTTAGTGGTGTGTGTATAATACAGATTTGGAGAAATGACCTCACTCTATTTGAGAGTTATTTTATTGAAATCTTTGTTATGAAACAGATGTGATATGTAAACTTAGATTAGCAGTGACTGGTGTAAACAAACATTTACTTTTTAGGTCAGTATAGTTCCAGTTCCTACAAGAGACAGGCCAGATAAGAATTCTGTATGTAGGAATACAGTGGTCTCTGTAATCCCCTGAGTTTTGTTGCACAGTAGTTTGGATTACAGTTGGGTTTGCTGAGAAGCTCTTTGTTGTAAATTAGAACAATGGCATGGAGCACATCAAAGGTAGTTTATCATACCAACAATAAGTACTCTCAGAAACGGTGGGTCTTTTTAAACCTCTAAACAAAAAAAAGCTGTTTTACATCTCTTGTGATTATTTTTTTGTACTGCTGTTCTTTCTCCTGTTTGTTTTTTTTTTCTGTTACTAAAACAAACTACCTTAGTAGTTTAAACACTTCAGGGCTCTTTTAAAAGGTTAAAACTATTTTCTTTTTTAATTGTGTGCACAGGGAATGTCCGTGTGGGCCATCACTGATGCGCTTTGGAGGCAAAGCGAAGGAGTATTCCCCAAGAGCCAGAATACGCTCGTGGATGGGGTACGTGGGCGGGAAGGGTGTTCCAGTGGGTGGGAGGGTAGGGAGACGTGTCTGAAAACATGGTGTAGAATGAACTAAGATGCTTCAGAAGTGGAATTGTAAGTTACATCGACCAAAAAGTAGTGGGAATCTTAGGCCAGTATTTGGATATCTTCTCCAAAAGGACATCCTCGCTCTCTCCCAGCTTCATAATATCCATGAAAATATCTCCCATCATCTGTTGCCTGCCTGTCTTTCCAGATACGAGCTCCCTTTTGACAGACACGACTGGATTGTGGACCGCTGCGGGAAGGAAGTGCGCTACGTGATTGATTACTACGATGGCGGAGCAGTAGATAAGAACTACCAGTTCACCATCCTGGATGTCCGCCCTGCCTTTGACTCTCTCTCTGCTGTGTGGGACAGAATGAAGGTAGCGTGGTGGAGGTGGACTTCATAACTACCCCTGTGGTGGCTAAACCATTTTCCTCCTAGGACCAGGATGAGTGAATACTGGTACTTGGAATAGAAGTTCACTGCAACTGTTATTGTTTTCATCATCGCCACTGTTCCCTGGGGGTGGGAAGGGAGGATGGGGAAATTAAGTTTGAAGCTTTATGGTGTTTTGAATGAAATAATAAAATTATAGTAGCAAAACCATGTATCTTAATTTTCTTAAGAACTGGGAAAGGTTTTCTTTGTAACAGATTCCACATATGCTTGCCTTGTTTTCATTTCATTACTCCAGTGCTGCACCAAATACACTAGGTTTCTGATTCTGACTGGAGTTTGGACTATTAGATAGTGAAAACTGAAAGTTTCATAAACTAGTTCACATAGTCACAGAGTTTGGATACTTAGCTGATGAATAAAGGGTAAAAGATCTGTTTCAAACTGCATGTTTTGAACAGAAGAACTTCTGTTAGAAGTAGGAAATTAGTGTCAGTTACTTTTAAAACATTTCTAAAGGGAGATAAAATTGATATTTAATGCCTATTTATTTGAATATTTTAAAAGTTTGTTTTCCAATGTAGGAAAACTTATTTTAATATTTTTATGTCTGTAATCTGTCTCATAGTTCATTTGGGACAGAATTACACCTTACTTAAAACATCTGCCATGGAGTGCATCTGTATTTTTCACCTTTGCTTCGTCAACTATCTAGTGTGGGTTTTTTATATAATATGGAATTGCAGAGGGGTGTATGCATGTTTCTTCAGAGTGATTATAGTGAGGCATATTACAGGTGTGTATGTAACTTGGCTAAAAAGTGTATCACAATTGCCAAGAAATAAGGCTGATTTGAGAGTTGAAGCGATGCATGTTAGTGCTCTGTGGCATAAAGATTTATTTAATGTGCTTTGTAAGGGAAACTGACTTTTTTTTTAATGTATACACGTTAAATTTTCGTGGCTTGGTGCATTTGAAGTGCCATATACCCCTGCATTTAAATTATTCCTCCCTTTCAGCAGAGATTACTCTTGAGAATGAGTCTTCCGTGCAAAACTCTTGGAGATTATCACATTGTAGCTTCTGAAATGGGAGAAGCTTACTTGATGAAGCACCACAACCTTAACTGGGTACCAGCTGTGCATTCATTTGCTAAAACTGGTTTTTGGAATTTATTTATTATTTTATTCCTGAGGGGAAAACCCCCATATGTTTTAGTCAGGTAATTTCCCATTTAGGAAAGAATTTTTTAGGGAAGCTTCCATAAATATATTGCCTGGAAGTCCAGAATCCTATCAGGAAACTACATTACTAGTCCTGTCTGCTTTTCCTCATTCCTTTTTCACCTCTTTAGTGATTTATATATGTATATATAAATGAAAAATCATTTTTGGTGGAAAAGAAATCTCCATCTGAGTAGGCAATGTGTATAAGAGATCTATGAGAAGTGTGTGAGCTTGTATGAAGCATATCTGATAATGAAAGAGCTGCTCTGGTCTAGCAGTGAAGATTGAGGTTTATGTCTTTTTAGGGTGGTGGGCTTTTTTGTTTGTTCAGCTTATATATTTGGTAATTTGATACACACAGAATTTTGCATTTCTCACAACTAAAATATGGAAAAGGTGCACAAATGTAGGGAGTACTTCAGAAGCTTCAAAGGAATGACTTTTTGTTGATTTTGGAAGTGTGATGGTGACTGCATTGTGGAAACTGTAATTGCTGCTAAATCTGGTGAAATGGGTCACATGCCATGTTTACCATCTTCTATTATGTTCCATCTCACACAGTTTCAGAATGGTTCCTTTCTGTGTTAATAAATGTACTACTTGGTCATCAAACAAAAAGAAGAATCAAATAAATATACTTTTCTTAATTTGGGTATTTGGTGATGGTATTTTTATAAGAATTATTAAGTTCAGCTTTCTCAATATGAGATTACATTCTGTTAGAACTAATCATATCTTTGTATCTATACTACTCATTTATTTAGGTGAATACAGAACCAAGAAAAAAGGACTGAATTGGAGTGTTTGCCAATCAAACCAGTTCCTCTCAGAATAAGAGCCTATGACACAAATAGGTTTGACTAACCTCTAAAGAGAGGAATACAAGGAATATATATTAAAAAAAAAAATCACTGAAGTGTAAATGAAAATTAATTTTCATTAGCAGTAAGACTTATGGAAGTAAACATTAAGTTTTTTCTTTGAGGTTGGGATTAAGTTGTGCATGATGTTGGCAATTCACTACTTCTCAGAAGATCAATGTCAGAGTGATCAGAATTCTAATTCAAAATTTAATAATCGTGATAAAAAATGATGGGTTTTACCCTTTGGGAGGATGTTTTAACTGTAAAAACTATTGTTTCAGCTAGTTCAAAGATAATATGTGTGTTCATGTGCATAAATAAATACATTTATATCCTTTGAAGTATAGAAAGGTATGGAGAATTTATGAAGCTCAAAAAAGTGAAGAAGCATTCTGATCAGGCCCTTGCATAACTCTGCAGCAGCATTGGGTTCCCAGTCTGGCTGAAACGAGTTCAGAACCCAGCATCTTAAACCAGGCTAATCTTGTGCACGTGCAAAAGGGAGTATGTGGACACTGTCAGTAAAGCATAAGCACTTTTAAAATCAGTTGTGTATTTAGGTATCTAAAGTGCTGCTATTATGTTCAGAATCTCTCCTGCTCCACTGTGTCAAGGCCCCAGTTGATGTATTGTGTTTGATTGTTGCAGTTAAAACAAGTTAGGAGAGCTCTTTGGTCTGCAGCTGACAATGTGGCTTCTGCAGGGCTCAGAAACTGCAGTCTCTGAGCTGTCATCAGGTCTTGTTACATGCAGGTAGTCAAGAGTGGTATTGTTCTTTATTATCTGGAGCAGGAGACCTCCAAATACCTGCTTTTGGCCTCTTACTGTTGCTTCAGTTTGGGCAGCCAGCGACTGCTCTGGAGTTAGGGTGCCTGGCATCATGATGCCAGTCTGGAGGGGCACTGAACATGTGGTTGCTGTGCCTACAACACCCTTCCTATTTAGTAACACTGGCCCAGCCCTCTGCTCTCCTGCAGTTTGTCCTGTTACTGTCTGGCCAACACGAGTGCCCTGTAATTAGGGGGCAATTCACAGGCTTGTCCTTTGGGGAGTCATCTTGGGTCACCATTTGTGTATGTATGCATGTATTTATATTTATTTCTCTCTCCCCTAGAAGTGGCTTTGCTCTTATCTTTCATGTTATATCATGGTCCCAGCTTCAATTTGTTTAAGAATTTTTCAGCTAAGCTGTAGAATTTCTGCCCTGCTTGCTGTAGAAGAAAGAGACCGTGTGGCTACTGAGAAGGTATTTGTGTCCAATCTTGATTATTGCTTTTTTTTTACTGCCAAAGCAAAGTGTTCTGTATTACTGTTTTTTGAATTATAATTTATATGTAAAAAGAAAAAAAAAAAAACAAACCAAAAAAATTGTAGATGTGTCACTTCAGGACATGGTTTAGTGGTCATGATAATGTTTACTAGATGGCTGGATTTGCTGGTCTTGAAGGTTTTTTCCAACCTTAATGGTTCTATCTTTCTGTGAAAAGAGGTATGCTAATTTGTGTGCAATGGGACAACAATACTGTCTAGTACATACATAATGTATTTACTAGCAGGACTTCAATGTGCTTGGTAAATTATTGCTCTGTAAATAATAATTTAAAGTCTAAAATACGATGGTGAGTACTCTTCTGCTTCCAAAAGGTGTGAGAGTGGCAAAGGATCTGTTAGTGTTCTGAAAATTACCATAGTCTATCATTTTATGCACTCCCATTTTACTCATTCAACTCTTGTGTCAAAGCTTAGGGCAATAAGAGAATAGCTGATGTACCAAAGTTCAGAGGATGGTGGCACAGATACTAAGGTTGCTGTAACTCAGCAACTAAAAATGAAGAGAATTGGTAAGATAAAGACCACTGCCTAATTTTTGGACTCTTACTAATGTGTGTTTTTATAGGGAGTAGGAATGCCCCTTTCAAAAACACAGCTCCTTTACTTTTTAGAGACCTGTTCCCAACATTTGCCAAATGAAATAGCACTTCAATCCTTTGCTTGCACCTGGAGGAATATCAGTGTAGTAAGATACTGCAAGCAGATGCACTTGATGAGACAGCTAAACTTCTTTGAGGATAGAATATACTACTCATCATGCTAGCTGTGCTTGAGTTCTTAGTGTCACACTCTTCCCTACCCACAATTATCTTAACATATGTTCTTTTTAGGAATGCACAGCATTACTAGTTTTCTGCAGATTTTTAGTAGGCAAACACACATTTTTTTTTCTTCTCACTGAGAGAAAATGTGTTCTATTTATTATTCTGTCTTACTTAATAGAAGGTACATTGCAGGCTAAGATTTATATGCAGTGAATCAAGTAAGTATTGATCTCACAGCAGTGTTAGTAATAATAGGAACCTGTGGTCCTACTAGATATGTCACTTTGCAAAAAGCTTCCTTTTTAGTTTGCACTAGATAAACATTTCTATGTTTATCTTATTTAAGAAAAAATGGCTTGCCAGAGAAAGAATCTACAATTCTTTTACAAATGTGATGGTGCCATCCATTCAGTCTTACTACTTCTACATCAAATTGTATACAGGCTTGTGGGCAGAGTACTCAGCCTTAACTCTGAACTTAAACCTGTGGCATTGAGCATGTATGAAGTGTGTTATTTACTGGTGAACCACTGGTTCCACTGGCAGCTGCTCACAAGATGTATTTGCATCTTTGCAGCGTGGGTACATAGTTTTGTGACTGGAGTCTGAGTGAATCCATTTTTCAAAGGATAATGTAAATTTATGTGAAGTATTGGCCTAATAGGCCTCATTTAAAAAAAATTTAAAAAAAGCTAGTTTCCTTTGCTGATGTTCAGCTTGAACCATGGCCTCTCTAATAAAATAGGAACAATCACATTGATTTTTAACCTATTATGTAAAAAAAACCAACCCCAAAACATTAATGACTATGTAATGATTTTTGTTTTCTGATGTTTTGCCAATTTTTTTAAGAACTACAGAAAGTTTTATCTATTTTACTAACATGCTGTTGCTCTTGCCTCCAGCTTCTGAAGACATGACCCCATAAACCTCCTGTCTACAGAGATAGCTAACACTTTAATTGATCATTAGTAGACTTTCAAAATGAGTTTCCATCTGCCAAAAGATTAAGTGTCTTAGGGAATTGACTTAAAGCAGTTTGATGCATGGAGGATAAATGCAAGTGTCTTTAAAAAATCAGTGCTAGGCCACAAATCTTCGTAAAACTTCTTTCTAAAATACTTAAAAGGAAAAGTGATAGAAAGGATTTTTCCTCTGAGGTTTTGGGTTTTTTTCTCTCAAATCAGAGAAGGCTTTTTTATGTATCAGTGAGAGTTCATTAGCTCACTTTCAAAATCCAAAGAGCAAAAACCTCATGAAAATGTTGAATGTTAACCTTAAAATGTTGAGGTTAACCTTAGAACAAACCATGCACATTTTGGCAGCTTTAATTTGCAATATTTTTTTTTTTTTCTTTATTTTGTTTGGCTGTTTGTTACATTATTCCAACTTAAAATATTTTCTGAGCCAAAATATTGATGAAAACTTTTCTACTAGCTGTACTTGAGAATACTGAGGAAAACCATCTCCATGCTTTATCACAATTTTTCACAATTACAGGGGTTGTTTCTCCTGTTTTATTTAAAGTTTTGCCTTAACTTATTTGGAGGGATTTTTTTACAGTTTTTCCCATTGCTTTCTCTCTGCCATTTTTTGTACAAACCACTTTTGGGAAACCTTCTACCATTGTGATAACACCTTTGTTACTATAGAAATAATAGCTTCTTGTTTAGGTATCTGAAAAATTGGTGCTTTATAACTCCATTAAAAACAGTTCTAGCTAGCAAGATTATCAGTTTTGGCTGCATTAGAGCTGTCAACGTTGTAGCAGCAAAAAATAGAGAAACTGCAGCTGTCCTAGAGCAGTGCTTGAAAGATGGATGTGATCTGGGTTGCCTGGCTTAGCCATCACACTTAGCTGTCATTACAGGATCCTGTAGTGTTTGTCTCATGACCCCAAAATGGGCAACTGCAGTGATTTTTAGACTCTTCCTAGTGGTCCTTTAATGGCTTCTGGAGTGCACACTTTTAGGATGCTTACAGTTGCAGTAGCTGGGGAGAGAAATTACAGTGAAAAGATGTATACAGATGTTACCAATTGGCTTTTTTTCCGGATGTCTGCATACACCTCCTCTTTTATTTGCCACTCAGGTTAAGGGGAAACAGGTCTGAATGCACAGGTTAGTGGCTTTAGTTTAGTGGCTGCTGACACAATGCCTGATCCATTTGGGCCATACTGACATAAGGAGTAGAAAGCAAAGGATGCTACTTTTGCAGGTAACACTGGGAAGACTAGTCTTGCCTATGGATGGAAGGTTGCATTCTGTTTGTCTTGTCAGGCAAAGTGGAAAATGCTGGTGTTGTCAGTGGCAAATGAATTTATACAGGATGCTGCAGTTGGCTTAATACAGGCTGATGATGAAAAGCAGTATTTTTTTTATTTGCCACATGTTGATGGGAGTCTATCCATTTAGAGAAATGAATGTGGCTAATGTTATTCAATCAAATGCTGCAATGTTCGAAGAAATCATGGAAAAAAAGAAGAGGGAAAATAAGATCTTGACTTCCAATTTAATAATAATGGAATATGAAGGTCAGATTGTAACTGTAGAAGTTCATTTCAAATTTAAATATTTAGCATTTTCACTAGTCTGCGAATACAAGAAAATTTATTACATTAAGATGGAATTTAGATCTTTGACATGAAGCTGATATTTTCACAGTGTGAAAAATATCAAGCTGACATTATACTGTCTCATTTGATGACTTCCAAATGTCAGAGTGCAGTAACTTATTCATAGGGACCTCAATGTCTTGTGATAGTGTCAATTTAAAAGACATTTACATCGACTTTTTTATTTAAACATGTAAAATTGAATATGCAAAGTGGATGAGGAGAAGGAGGAAAGACCAGGGGCAAGAAAGTTCTTGGTAACAGAATGAAGCACTTTTAAGGCTAATTTCCACTGAAGCCGCCTGACAGCTGCTACCTGGCAGTGCTCCTGACAGCTGCTGCCTTCTCTCCCTGCTTTTCCCCGTTCCCAGCTAAGCACACGCATGTTTCTTCTTATTTAAATGTAGCATGATATGCTTTCCTGGCAAAGCAAACCCTACATCCCTTGCTTTTAAGTGATTTTGTAATAATGGAACATACTATTTCTTTTGAGACTGTTACCCCTGGGAGCTGCTGATGCCATCGGCTGTAGAAGACCTCGGGCAAGTGGCTGCTAACACCTTTATGAAGCCGCAACGGTAAAGCACAAGCGGCAGAAATTTGTATTCTAGTAAAACTTTTTATGCTATTGTGCGTGGCTGCACTCCAAGCTGATTGTTTACGGCCTGGGGACGCTCGGGTCGCTCCTTTCCGTGGGTCAGCGATTCTCACGCAACGCTGCACGCCCTAGGAACGGGGAGCGGGCCGCGGCTGCCGAGGGCAGCCATTTTGCTCGTCAGCGAGAGCCTCCCGCCTCTGCCGCCGTCGGCGGCCGCTCGTCAGCGCACCCGCCTCGATCGAGGGGCAGCGCCGGGCGAGGCCGCTGCAGGGCTGGGCGGGAGCCGCCCCAGCCGAGCCCGCCCTGCGGCTGCGGAGCCGGGTGGCTGTGGCGCCCCCTGACGACGGCGGGCCCGGGCCGTTTCCCGGCAGGGGGCGCCACCGTGCGCGGCCGCGGCCATGTCGGAGCAGGCGCTGGAGGAGCTCTCGGCTCTCGCCGCCATCTACTGTGAGCCGGACGCCTGCGAGGTGCTGGCGGTTTCAGGTGAAGGCGGCCGCGCTCCTCTGCCGAGAGCCGCGGGTCGCTCCGCTCGCAGGGTCTGGCCCAGACGGGATCTGCCGCCGCGGCCCCTTAGCCGGGGATCTTTCCGCTGCTCCACATCGGCGGCCGGGCCCAGGCTCGAGAGGAGGTGCTCAGAGTCCGTTCGCAGGCTGGGAGGGAGCGGGGCTCTGCCCAGATGGGCAGCACCGGCGTAGTCGCTTCTTAGCGGCATCACCCGATAGGTCCCTGCTCGCCTGCCCTGTCGGGCTGCGTGTCTTTGCTACTGGGCCCCTTTGTAGGGGACAGATCCGAACGAGCCATACTCCTTTATATTTAGTGACCTTAATTCCAGCTGTTCGCGGTGCAGAAACTTGCAGCAGGCGAATGGTCTGCCTGCTAGTTAGGTAAATAAGCAGTTGCATCTCACACGTGTAACAGCATCAGGTATTTGCCCTGTCATTTTAACGAGGTTGCAGCTCTTTGCATGAGAAATTTTGTGTCGTTTTATGAGACTTAGGGTAATCTGGGACTTAGTATGTGCTGAATGTTCTTCAGCTCCAGCAGTATTTGTGTGGTTTGTGGGTTTTACGGGACAAATCGTTCACGTTTGCTGCAGGTGGGACGGTGAGAAGGTTTGTAGTGCTTGCTCCCATCAGCTGCTGTGTGCTGCAGGCTGGGAATGCAGGCAGTGTAGGTGCCTCTACTGCACGGTTACTGCACCAGCCATCATGCTCGCTGATCAGAATATAATTTTAAGAGATCACTTTTTATCAGTCTGTGCTGTCACAATGCTGTGAGGAAGCCCCTTCATCAGGGGAGAGTAAATCTCAGTAGTTCCCGTGTACAACAGCAGCTACTATCAGGCTTATAGAGGCAGGTGGGACATGCAAGAGTTGTGTCTCAGTTCAGATCCAGAGCACAAGTAAATTTCGCTTAGTACCTACCACAGATGTGACAATTTGTTGGAGATACATATATGCATTCAGACAATATGTATATATTCAGTATACTGGTCCCCAGTGTCCTGGGAGCTGTTGCAGTGCACTGCCCAGCAGAGCAATGGACAGTAAGCAGCTTCCTGCTACAAAAAAACCCTGGGAATGATAAGGAAATGGTTTTTTTTTACTATGAGGGTAGCAGAGCTTTGGAACAGGTCACCCAGTGAGGTTGTAGAGTCTCCATCCTCAGAGACACTCAAAAGCCATCTGGCCAATGCCCTGGACAACCTTCTGTAGGTGGCCCTGCATGAGCAGGGAGGTTGAACAAGGTGACCTCGAGAGGTTCCTGCCAACCTCAACCATTCCATGAAAATAACTGTGCTGCTTTGGTGTGAAATTAATCTTGAGTGACTCATGAGCTAAAAAGTTCCGAAGAAATTAATTGAACAAACCTCAAACTTCTATTTGAAAATAGTTGTTGAAATAGACTCTCACAGAAAATAAAGTGGTTATTTGCAGAGAGGACTTTGCATGTAGACAGCTGCAGAGGGTTGAAGACAGTGTCTGCATGAAGCAAAATTAACTGGGGTAATCTAAAAGTAGAACTGGTTTGTGTCTAGAGCTGGATATCATGCACACCTCCTGATCCAGTGTAGGCAGGTAATTCTGAAATTATTTTTTTCATTGGTATTTAGAGTTGTATTTTTAAAATACGATTGATTGAAGTGTTTCAACTTAGTTTTATTTTCTTAAAATCAAAAAGCTCAGGAATGTTATTTCAGGCATAGTTTGAAAATACAGCATCTAGGCTTAACAGATGATTATTTTTAAAAATGGGAACGTATCTGAACAGTGCATATGCACGTCTGTTTCTCCCAGTCTGGTAGAGAAGTGTACTCACTTCTGTGTATTCCTTCTCTGGGCCTTATATACAGAAAAATTGGTTTGTGTTTATGAGTTATCAGGATGTAAAAGGCTTAGAAGCCTTCCTGGAACATCAAGTGAAATGCTACAAATGCACAACAGGAAGAGGCTATTATGTTTATATTGATGTTTTGAGACCTTGCAAGGCCCTCATCCAGGCTGTGTTCATGATAGGTTAGGATCATGCATATCTGGTTGATTTCCATCATTTTCTGCTGAAATGGAAAAGATTATTTATGTCAATGATTATGGAAAATGGAAATTGACTTATCTTTTACTTTGGAGCTACAGGATCCTTGAGTTTGTATACAATTAGCCTTTGCTATATTCACTAGCTTATGTTTGCGTTGTCTCTTCAAACAATTGAAATTGTCATTGGCAAATGGTTCACAGAAGTAACTTGCAGTAAGGCTGTTATGTTATGCTGTCTCTAATACAGTAAGAGTAATTTGTGTCTAGATCCACAGGATCAAAAAGGAGACCATGGGGGATTGATATCAGGCTTTGAGGAATGTTAAAAAAAAGCTTTTGCAAATCTTTTGGTATACTAAAAACTTTGGCTTTCTGGAATTTAACCCTGAAGTATTTAGAATTTTATATACATTTTTATCAAAACCAATGTATTGATGAATTTAAATAAATTATTACAGCGTATCTTTTTTTTTACCTTACATAACTACTTACAAAGATTAACATTAGAGATAGAAATCCATAATTTACTTGTTAATCTGTTCTCTCCTGGCTTGCTCACCAAGCTTGCTATAAAAATATATATTCTAAGTTTGTCAGTAGGTGACTTTTTCTTAATTTAAAAATAGACTGCATGTGTTGCATAAAATGCCTTTGGACAGGAGTGGAGTGGGATATCTGTCTGGTTGTCCTGGAACATAAACAATCTGAAGTATGCTAGAGCTAAATAGTTAGATAGGCATAGATAGGCATGCAGCTAAGAGGGGAAAATGAGTTGAAATATATTGAGTTTTGTCTTAATAGCACAATAAACGCCAGCAGAATGGTCCTACCCAACCCTTTATTTCAGGAATAATCACCATTTTGCTCAGAAGGCACCTCAGACCTGTGCAACAAAGGGGGTGTTTGGAGAGGCTGGTTGGGCAGGGCAATGGAGGCTGTTGTATTCTTCAACTCATTTACAAACTGTGCACTGTAAAATTCTGGGTAACATAGCTTAAAGTGATTCCTGGTCAGAAATAGAATAGTGCTAATACTGTTCAACCAAAGGCAGATTGCTCTGACATGGCCATGTACCTTCTGGGGCTGCCCCATGCAAGAAGCAGCTGGAGGGACATGGGTCAGCCCGCACTGTCTGGGTGTGGTGCACAAATGTGTGTGGAGACCCTCCATGCTGGCCAAGAGAGTGCTGTGGGTTCAGGAGGTGCAGTGCAGACACATCTTCTTGTGTGCCTGCTTACGTTTATCCAGCCTGGCATAATGGCAGAGGAGCTATTGTTGCTGGTGCCCAGTGAGAAATGTTTGCCAGGGCAGCAGAAGATGGAGACATGGAAGTCTTGAGGTTGTCTGTAACCACTGCCTCTGAGTGCCACATGCTGCCAGATGAATGCTGTGGAGACTTGAGTCTTTTCCCAAGGCTAGTGTGTTTCTGAGGAATATACTTGCCCTAAAAATATACTCTGGGACATTTCATAGAGTCTTAGAGGGCTGAAGACCAACTCCTGTTGGCAAGAAACAAGGCATTGACACGTAGTGTTTGTAGGTATGGGCATGGTTGTGTGTATTTTCATTTAATTCACTGGATTTGCATCCACTGCTTTCCTCAATGGATTCGACTTTATTTTGGTAGTGATGGTTTGTAGACATTTGGACATTTCTCTATAGTAAAGCTAGAGTTTGATTATTGGTTTTGGAAGGTTTATTTTGTGACAGCTCTGACCTGGAGAGTTTTTTTGTATGATCCAGGATGGAGGTTTGGAAACAAGCACTTGGATTAGTTCTCTAAAGTGGCTCTTGTCTGTCCAAGTCACTTTTAGGTTCTTTCTCTTATTTAATAGGGTTCAACTATCAAATCACAGGGAGCACTGGGGTTGGTTAGTGGTGTCAGCAATACTAATCAAACATAATTCAACTGACTGTCATATAAAGGAAGGTAAAATAAGGTAGGGGGAGAAGCAGGTAAGTCACTTCAAAAGAGCTCCTCTGAAACTAGCTCTGCTCTAATCTGCCTTTCAAATCTGGCTTATTCTGCCCTTGTAGAATGAATCAACCTGGCATTTTAGCAATTTTGTAAAGAAAAGGGGTGAAGTGGTTAGAATGCATCAAAGAGATGAAGCAGAGAACATCTGAAGAAGATCATCTTTTATCTGATACCCTCTTTCTTCATGGCAGAGGTGTAAAAGTAGGTTAGTTCTTTGTCCCTGCTTTTCACTTAATGAAGTTTTTTTTATTGTTTTTATGCGAAACCAGTTTTAGTTAAGAAGGTTTTATTGTAGGGATTAGTGGTATGCATAACTTTCATATTCAGAGTCTTTGATTGCATGATTTATCACAGGATGTGGTCTTTTGCCCTTCCTGCTACATAGGTGTCCTTTTCACTTGGAAAATAATTCTATACTAAAGTAGCCCAACAAGATGTATTGAGTAGATACTCAGATATATATACATACATTTATCTAAGTATGTGCATATATATATATATATATGTGTGTAGTATCTAAGGTCAGATGTACAACAGAGATGTTTTTGTTCTGTCAGGTCTACTGTTCTAAATGTAGAGAAGTTGTCAGAAGAAAAGTAAGCATTTTTTTTCTGAAAGTTGTAGGGGATGAAGAACTTTTCCTTTTCTGAGTCTCTCTTTAGCATGGAACTGCTTTTGAATGGTTGTCTTAAAAAATACTCAGTAGAACTCTGTGTTGTGCTGGTATTGATGTTAGAAGTCTTACAGATTTCTCTATGAGCAATGTTAGGGCAGTGCTTAGTGCATCCAGAAGTCTCTATTTTCACTTGTCCTTGCTGCTGCTATTGAGCTACAGAAGCTGACTTATGTGTTTCTAAGAGAGACAATGTTTTTTAGAATGTGTTAATAACTTTAGTTCTAGTGTGTTATGGAAGTGTTTCATTTCAGGATTCCCTGCAAGTATAGCTTGAGTCATTGGCTGCAATCCCCCACCCCACCAAAAAGCCCTCCCCCCTTAGTTTATGTACAAGGGCAGTCATTTGAACTGTTAAAGAAGTAAATGTGACTTAATAATATGTATGTATTTCAACTTGAAGCAAACTATTAATGTTTATTTTTTAATACTTTCCAGAGACACATGGAATCACATTTAGAATTCAAATCAGCGTGAAAGAACTGCTGGATACAGATGTACTTTTAAAGCTGTTATTTCATTTACCAGTCAATTATCCATCAACTCTACCAGATATTTCTGTTAACTCAGACCAGCTTACAAGGGCCCAGTCTATGGAGGTGAAAGATAAATTACTTGAACAAGCAAAGAAGCATCTTCCTGAACCCATGGTACACGATCTGATCCTTTGGATACAGCAGCATCTTAAATATGTCATTAAGCAACCAGCAGCAGTTTGCAATGAAAAAGCTACTTTGTCAAAAGGAATAAGTACAGAGGATGGTATCTGGATGCTCCTTTTGCATTTAGATCACATGAGAGCAAGGGCAAAATACGTCAAAACTGTGGAAAAATGGGCTTCAGATCTAAGGCTGACTGGAAGACTGATGTTCATGGGCAAGATAATATTGATCCTTCTTCAGGGTGACAGGAGCAACATTAAGGTGCAGGAACAATGAATGCTGACTAGTTCTATTGATTTACCACTGGAACCTGTGGGTCTGAATATTTCCTGTGTGTTTTTTGAAGATTAACAATTTCAGAAGCAGGTTGATCATTAGGAGAGTAGCCCAACAACTTTACACTGTATTTAAGAAAAAGAATGAGAAAGAAACCAGTGGTACATGTAGACCTGTGTCCTGTATTGCTTTGCTTCTCACTGTAATTATACACCTGTATTCCCCATGTTTCTGTGATGCTTAGGTTCAGTCTCCTGTATTTCCTAAATGATCCAGAAACCAGAAAACTTGTGATGAGTAATTAATATCAGACATATTTCTAGCTCATTACTAGTGTCTCATTCCTTAGCTTAGACCACGTGGTGCTTCTGGCACACACCTGGGTTTGGACTTTTTGGCTGTCCTTATGAACTCCCAGGGGTGTTAGTTAACTTTTTTGGTGATACTGAAGGGGAATGTTTTTGCTTTACAAATTCTTGTTCTCTAGATCACTAAAGACTGTGCTTAACTTCAAGCTGATGACTAGAAACAGTTGTGTACTTTTTGGGATGGACTTTTTCAAAATTTGATTGCTATGTTCTGAAAAAAAAATTAATGCAGATTTTTGCATTTTAGTAAATCTTGAAGATACCAGGTGACAATGTTTTGTTCTTTTTTGTCACTTAGGAGTACTTGATTCTTCAGAAAACTTCCAAGGTAGATGTGGACTCAAGTGGAAAGAAATGCAAAGAGAAAATGATTAGTGTACTGTGTGAGACAAAAGTACAGTCACAGCATAAAAGGTATAATTTAGTACTGTTGTGCATAGAAAAGTAACAGAATTGATAATTACATTCTGACAAATCTAAGTGTATTCACGAGTTTCCCTTTTACAATGTAGGTTTCAGATGTTTGAAGTCAAAGAATATTCAACACTGGATGAGCTACAAAAGGAATTTGAAACTGCAGGACTTACAACTCTTTTCTCTGAGTTTGTTCCTCCTCTCTTAAAATAAAATTAAAAGAAAATGCTGGACTCTGACCAAAGCAATACTTGACTGCAGATGTTGATGGAAGATAAAAGGACTAAATTGGCAAGAAATGTTGCTTTTAAAAAAAAAACAAGCCAAAAGTAGCCATCCTCTTGCAAGAAGGAGAAGGCATTTTCATGGAATTGATATTTTTTTGACAATTATATATTGCTAACTTTTTCCAAGGAATGTGGATTTAATTGTGGTAATTGCATGTCAAGCATGAGAGATTGGGAAGAAATAATTTAAAATAATAGTCTTCTAGTTAGGCTGGTTTGCAATCCTTGGCTTTCAGTGCTTTGTATTTTATCTCTCATGGAAGTGGTTTTTCATAATGATGTGCTAGAAAGCATGATTAATTTTGCTTTGAAAGCTTATATTATGATATTTCTATAAAAAGCATAGCAAACAGATTTGAGTATGTGAGGACAGCATATACTTAATATCCCTTAGGTGTTCAGCTTTTTCCTCTCCATTTATTTGACTATAAATGCTAGACTGTTGATTTAAAGAAAAAGCTCATGTCACTTGGGGCCTGAAAAAACTTTGTATCTTTTTGAATGTGAGTTTTTGTTTAAAAATGTATAAAAACACCCAGGTGAAGAGTTTAAATTGATTAAAAAGCTAAGGTAAAGCCAATTTTTTTTTTATTTTTATTTTTGAAAGTTTGCAGATTCCTTTTTTGCACTTTATCTGTTTTTACTGTCTGTGCATGTTTAGGTATCTTGATTCAATTAAACTGTCAGAGCAGTATATATACAGCCTTCAGTCTTCTGTCTCTCAGGACTTCTGTCAAGTCTTCTGTCATTTGAGAAGCTGGTAAGTTATAACTCTCTATTAAAATTTCCCTACCTTTAGCATTTATCTTTTACTGGTCAGTGGCCTTGTCCAGCTTATGATTTGTTTTTTATCACTGCTCTGTTTTACTTCAGTATAATGTTACAAGATATATACATAATTTCTACAAATTATTTCATAGGGAGATCTGGATACTTATTACCTAGGGATATTTAGATACTTTAGTAAAATTATTGATGTCCTTTTGCTTCTATTTTAGCTGATGCTATTATCTAGCAAGACTAGATAAATTGTCCAATAGTAAAAATTTTGAGGTAATGAGTTTCTCAGTAACTAGCAGTGCCATTTCAGTTGCTTTTAGCATGTAGCTAAACATTTGCTTCACTGTTCTTTAAAACTCACTCCAAGAAATCTCATGTATTTTTTAACTGAATAATTTGATCAATTCAGTGTAAATTAATTTATCTCTGTACTGGGGAAAGACTGGTCCAATTTGGTTAGTTCTCATAGTGTGGTGTGGCAAATCATTACATAGGGCATTTTGATTTCTGGTTTCATACTCAGACCATGAGATCATGTCTGTTTGTTTATGTATACTAGAAAAGCAACTAAATCTATGAAGGTTTTTATGTTTTACTGTTTGAGATATCAAATACATAAAGGGCTGTAAACTACTTGAGAGTTTCTTAAGTTTTTAAGGAGTTTGGTAATTTTCTTAATGTGCAGTGTCTCAAACAGGTATGTTGCATGGTGTTTTATGCACCAAGGCTTATTTAATGAGACAGTAACAATAGCTTTTCTTAATGAGTCTTTCATGTATGGCACACACAGTACTTCAGGCACAGCAGAAAACAGACTGGGTTAAACAGGTTTTACAAATCTGTTCTGTATTCTTTTAAAATAGCTTCCTGGGAGAAAGGGAGTCTAATTTTCCATCATTTTTAAGTGTGTGAAGGTGAATTTTTACTTATATAAAGAAGTATAAAACAGATGTATCTTCAAAATACATACATATATATATATTTAAGTGTTTTGAATGATTGAGCCATTCTCAGTTAAAATATCTGTGTTGAAAAATTGTATGTCAGTGGAGTATAAAGTTTGAAAAGACACAGAGGATCTCTTCTCTTGCTATTTGACAGATTTGACACGTAGCAAAACCAAGAAAAGGCCTATGCATGTGCAATGTAAGAAAATGTAATCAGCATCTCTCTGCAAATCTAAATGTTTTAAGGTTTTGCCAGGTGGATTTTTATGCCCTTAACCAGGTCTTTGCTTTAAAATGCTTTACTTTCCTAGAAAGAGAATAGTAAGGTACTACACTACAATTATTAGGGTGTCTGGTTGTTGTGGCTGTTTTCCCTATAATTAAAATCTAGACTCTCCAACTTCCCCTTTACTATAGAAGCTACTGTAATGAGCTGCATAAGAAAAGTCATTTGTAGCATCAGGGGTTGCCAGTTGCACTTTGATACAAACTCAAGTATTGCCCTGAATATTATCCCCCAATGCCTTCTTGGTTAACTGGTCAGAGTTAGCCTTCTGCAACTGCCAGTTAAAAAAGTAAAAAAATTAATGAGCAAATGACAATTGGGCAAGTTGCAGCTCTTTTCTGATCTGTGCTCATCTTCTTGCCCAATGAAGTTGTAAGAAGCTAGATGATTCCTGTATTGCAGGAGCTTGAGCAGTTTATAGAATGGATTTTTATCATAAGTTGTATGTGTTACTAACTTATATTGTGCAAATCAACAAGTCCAGTGTTTGAAAGGACTGCAGGTTTTTTTTTTGCTACATCTGCTGTGCTTTAGGAGAATTACAAATCTGATCAGATTGATACTGTTCAGACAGCAGAGAACATGAAAACTGATGTCAGTCTGAGTCTGTCAAAGCAAATGCTTTTGCCTACCCATCAGTCACTTAGTTTGAAGGGTAGGAGGATATCTCGTGTTCAGACAAATAAACAGTATTTTTAAAGGTTGTTCTTTTGGAAGGATGATGCAGCTGTCTCTTAACTGATGGTTTGTTTGCATTTATTGTAAAAAGAGATGGGCAAGCCTGGGAGCCCCTGGGGCACAGAAGTAATCGAAATGCATACTGTGGTGTGTGTCTGCCCTCCAAGGCAACTGAAGCAGATGCAGAATTAAAAAACACAGGGAAACAAAGTCCAAGCTCCTGAGAATTGTTAAAGAATGTGTATTGGTGTCTAAAAAGTTAGTGAAGTGTATATAGCTATCAGAATTGGACAATTCAATTGCAAGGAAAAAGAAACCCGCAAAGGAAAAATGGTCTAACAAGTAAGGTAGATTTCTTGTGGATATTGTATTTATAAATAGCTCTTCAAACAGCATGGATAGTAAAGCCTCATTTCTGGTGGACTTCCTGGTTTCTAAACAATTGCACACATGAAGCCTTTCTTGCAGAAGAGAGAGATGTTCCTGATGGTGCTCTCCCAGTGGATTCCCCAGTGCCTGATACTGATTGTGCTCTCTGCATAAATCATNCTAGAAAGAGAATAGTAAGGTACTACACTACAATTATTAGGGTGTCTGGTTGTTGTGGCTGTTTTCCCTATAATTAAAATCTAGACTCTCCAACTTCCCCTTTACTATAGAAGCTACTGTAATGAGCTGCATAAGAAAAGTCATTTGTAGCATCAGTGGTTGCCAGTTGCACTTTGATACAAACTCAAGTATTGCCCTGAATATTATCCCCCAATGCCTTCTTGGTTAACTGGTCAGAGTTAGCCTTCTGCAACTGCCAGTTAAAAAAGTAAAAAAATTAATGAGCAAATGACAATTGGGCAAGTTGCAGCTCTTTTCTGATCTGTGCTCATCTTCTTGCCCAATGAAGTTGTAAGAAGCTAGATGATTCCTGTATTGCAGGAGCTTGAGCAGTTTATAGAATGGATTTTTATCATAAGTTGTATGTGTTACTAACTTATATTGTGCAAATCAACAAGTCCAGTGTTTGAAAGGACTGCAGGTTTTTTTTTTGCTACATCTGCTGTGCTTTAGGAGAATTACAAATCTGATCAGATTGATACTGTTCAGACAGCAGAGAACATGAAAACTGATGTCAGTCTGAGTCTGTCAAAGCAAATGCTTTTGCCTACCCATCAGTCACTTAGTTTGAAGGGTAGGAGGATATCTCGTGTTCAGACAAATAAACAGTATTTTTAAAGGTTGTTCTTTTGGAAGGATGATGCAGCTGTCTCTTAACTGATGGTTTGTTTGCATTTATTGTAAAAAGAGATGGGCAAGCCTGGGAGCCCCTGGGGCACAGAAGTAATCGAAATGCATACTGTGGTGTGTGTCTGCCCTCCAAGGCAACTGAAGCAGATGCAGAATTAAAAAACACAGGGAAACAAAGTCCAAGCTCCTGAGAATTGTTAAAGAATGTGTATTGGTGTCTAAAAAGTTAGTGAAGTGTATATAGCTATCAGAATTGGACAATTCAATTGCAAGGAAAAAGAAACCCGCAAAGGAAAAATGGTCTAACAAGTAAGGTAGATTTCTTGTGGATATTGTATTTATAAATAGCTCTTCAAACAGCATGGATAGTAAAGCCTCATTTCTGGTGGACTTCCTGGTTTCTAAACAATTGCACACATGAAGCCTTTCTTGCAGAAGAGAGAGATGTTCCTGATGGTGCTCTCCCAGTGGATTCCCCAGTGCCTGATACTGATTGTGCTCTCTGCATAAATCATTAAGGTATCAATAGCATCTTTCTTCTCTGCTACATGTTTTCTTCAAAGTTGTAGGAACTTGGTTTTCTTCCAGGCTGTTAACATCTCATTTTAGTTGAAATGTGTTGAGTTCAAAAGTTCTAGAGTATTTGTTCAGTACAAATATGCATAGTTCTGTATGGGCAGCACAGCCCCATAACTGTAGTTTCCTTTGAAAGTCATGCTAAGGCATCAGCCTTCTTTGCACAGTTGCTTTTGCATGAGTACCTCCCATCCAGAGAATCCATTGTGGTGCTGAAGAGATGTGCTCAGTCTGCAGGAGGGTGTTGTACTAATCCTCAGCTGAATGATGCCTTGGAGAAGAGAAGGTGCTGCTGTGGTGTGCAGGCTTTCTGCTCAGTGGCAGGTGTTTGCTTCTGCTCCTTTCATGTGCTTGAGGAGTAAGTATCATCTGTCTGTGTTTTCTATGGTGTGAGAAGAAGGATGCTTCTGGTCATCTGAGCAGCACTTCTCTCTCACTGCCCTTTGATGACAAGTGTAAAACTGAAACTGCCAAAAGGGCAATGTGAGATCCAGATAATTTTTACTATTACATGTAACATCAGCTCTTGCTGCATACATATGGTACTACTACAGTAGTGATGTCTGAGGAAACAAGGACATTGGAATGCCCATAGATTAAATTACTCAGTTCTGCAAGAAATCAATCATTCTACAGTTTCATTTTTTAGAATCATTACTGACTGCTATTGTGACCAAGGTCCGTAGATAAAACCTTCTCTTTCTTGGTAAATGGAGGAGCAGGAATAAAACTCCCTTCTTTCCTGTCTTAATCTTTCAAGGTATTATTTATACCATTAATAAGTACTATTTATATTTAAGAGATTTTATTACTGTCTCTTGGAAAGAAACCCTTGTGAGCAGCACATACTGTGAAGTAGCCCACCAGGAGAATAGCTTGACTTCAGTGGCAGTAATGCAAAGTTACAGAGGAGAGAGATGCACTTAATAAAGGATATCATCAGTATAGGGAATTCACCATCTTCTTTTACTTACTTAGTCTCATTAAGATTATAAAACTTGCACTCTGCTCCCCACCCCCTAACCCCCCACCCCCATTTATTATTTGCTGTTGCTCTAAGAACTCCTAGATTCTCCTGGTTGGAGGGTGAGGACTCAACAGGCCATTGAGTGACCACTTCTGGCAACATCTCACTGCTCCACTGAGGCAATTAGCTGGGTATTTCTTGAACTTTATGTAGAGAACTGAGGGCGGGAATTTTCACCTATGCAGACATAATTAATAGGAAAAATTGAAAGTAGATATGATTGTGTGTTACAAATAAAGTTAATATTTGTAATCCTGTAGTTCTGTCATATCTTCCTATAAGACTATTTGTGTTATTTCTGTGCAAATAACCCACAAAAGCCACCAAGATAAGTATAAACTATACCCAGAAATATTGTAATAAACCTAAAGAAACTTAACAGGGGAAACATATTTTGCTTACATTGTTTCTTTTAAAAATAGTTTAATAAACCCTACACATGAATTATTAAAAACCTAGTATCCTTTGATCTGTTCAGCTTCATCTGTGAAAATCCAAACATCATGTTATAGTTCATTTGAAATAAGATGATGAAATGTTGCATATACTGTATTTCTGCCAGAGTTAGAGACTGAAATTGCTTATATTATGAAATAGTGCAATTGCTGGAATCAACTTTCATATATCTTAGAGTAGTATTAAGCATTATGATTCTGTCTCTGTGTGTATAACACATGCAACACTGGCAGCACTCTGTTCTAGTTTTATGTTTTATATGTATACTTAATATTATGTTATCTTATGCAAGAGTTGTGATAGTTTACATTCTTAATTACAGACATAAATGTACTTGAAATGTAAATATGCAGCATTATTTTGCAGTTATTGTTGTGTTCTATTTTCATATATTGGCTTTTATATCAATATTAATTTGTGGGTTTTAACCTCAAAATGCTAACCTGCAATGAAGAGAACTCTTCAGAGTGATAGAAAAAATTGCCTAAAAGATGTATTAATTTATGTAATCTTTTGGACTCTAAATACGAACCACTTAAGATTTTCAGTTAATTATCCATTCTTGTGCTTGAATTTTATGCTAATAAGGTAGCAACCATTACACTTTTGATTTTTGTGTTTCTTAATGTAATACAGGTAATCTGTTTGTATCCTGCATTAGGACATCACTGATCATGGAACTGCAGTCAATATTTTGTTAGCATTTCTCATTATAAGTATCTGTGAGTAATTGTATATATACATTGTTGCCCGTTAAACTCTAATGCAAAGAGTTGGTTTAAGATGAAACAATACCAGATCTCCAGGTTAGAACATTACTTTGTGCTTCTTTTCCTATTGTCATCTTTTAAATTCTTGCAATTAAGAAATGAAGACTGATTTCTGTGGGAAGTAATCAAGTGATCACGACTTTCTTGAGGTGAGCTTAACAGACCAACTCACTGTGTTACACCAGATCTTAATAACCCCTGGTTGGAGAGTGGGAACTCTCCAGGCTGTTATGTGACCACTTCTGGCAACATCTCACTGCTCCACTGTGGCAATTAGCTGAGTATTGTAGAGAATTGAGGGAGGGAATTTCACCTCTGCAGAAAAAGAATGGTTGAGTGGTGCTTGATCTGATCTTTACCTTGGGAGAGCTGCCTGTTGCTGCTTTAATTTGAGTGCCACAGGCACCAATAACCTGAAGTTCACAGGGAGTGCTGATGAGCAAAAGCAGCACCATGATTTTAAGACCAAAGGTGCTAAAATGAATGTTCTTTTCCCTTTCTTGGGATGCACTTAAAAAAAATCAACACAAAATTAGTTTTTCTTGTCTCTGATTGATCACTAATCTTTAGTAGTATACAAAGACAGAATATGTTTTTGGGGGAGCTGGTGCTATGATTACCTTTCAGTCAAGATAATATAAAAACCAGTTCTTTTTCAAAATAAAATAACTGAGTTACTTGTGAGAGCACTGTCCATGTGAGATGCTGAACACAAGCTGAGCTGTGTGAATAGAGCTATGCCAGAGGCTGAGTTTTATTTGGTAGAAGTGAAGGTGTTAGAAAGGAACAGACAGCAATAAAAACACGGGTGATGTGGCTCTTGGAGACGTCAAAAGAAAGTTTTTTTGGATTGATTACTCTCTGGAAAGAGGTTTGGGAATATGAGCAGAGAAATTGCTGCTGTATCCAAGCTTCAAATAGAAACGCCTGAAATAAATACGCAGCTTCATTGTAATTTTATCTTTTTAGCAGAAACAGTGTGTAGAACTGGGAACAAGTAATGGAAGTTTTCATAGGTATAGAGATGACTAACCTCACATAAGAGCTGCAGGCTGTCCTCAGAGGAATTAGAGCAATTCTTAGAAATTCTCCTTAAATGACCCAGGCATGAGAGGCTTTATTGAGGCAGCGACCTCCCAAAGTCTCCCAAGACTGGGAAACCAGGCTGCCATACCTCTGGGTTGTTGGGAAGATTGATGGACGAGGTGACCAACAACTCCCAGGAGCAGATTATCTGCTAAATATGGGCATTCTGGAAAAGCAAGGACTAAGAGGGTCTACAAATCACATCTGGAAAAAAACAAACCTGCTTATGTGTGGAACCAGAGAATGCAGGTAAGTGCTTAATTTTTATGAGGCTCTTTCTGCATTGATGTTATAGAAACAGTGTGAAGATGTTAGATAGTCCTTGCTCTAATAGTGCATAATGTCTTAGGAGGCTGATGTATTTCAGTGCCACATCAATTACAAAGATATTTTGAATGGTAATGGTGGTTGGTGCTGTAAACCTATTTTGGGAAAAGGATTAAGAGCCACCCTTTAAGTATGGGTTAGACAAGGCACATCTAGTAAGCAAAAAATGGGAGGGAGAGAAAATACTCCATCAGAGTGGCTACAAGAATCAGAATTGTTTTGGTTGGAAGAGTACTTTAAGATCATCAAGTCCAACCATTAACCCAGCAGAGTTCCAGAATATAATATTTCTGAGGTACCAGCGTGGCAAAGGAGGCCATCAGGGTTACCTTTGCATTGACAAAGAGCCAAATGATAGAAATTGATCTGGTTGTAAGGGTGTCAGTCAGAGTGTCTGGGATGTGTGATACCTAGAGAGTGCCTGGAGGTTGGCACAGGGTGCATGTTTTTCCTGGCAGCCATGCACCAGATTTCTTTCTTTTTTAAATTTTACTTTAAGGCAGCTGCAGAAAGAGAGCTGGAAGCTGCTTGCTCTGAATTCTGTTATTCCTGAAATGCTAATTATTAAAAGATGCTACAGGTTTCCTTTGGAATAATATTGAAGAATCAGGGGAATGCTTTTTAAGATAAATAAAGGAACAGTGATACAACCTCAGGAGAAACTGTTCATTTATATATTGATGCTGTGAAAAAAAAACAACTTACCAGAAGGAGGACAATCATAAAGCAGAGTGGGAATGAACACACCCTCAAAACAGTCCAGAGTTGGCATCTCTGAGCTCCTGGCAGAAGCTATGGTTAGCAGAGAGAACAAGTATCTACGCACTGGTGCCTGTTGTTGGCACTACAAGCTCTTTGTTGGGGGGACACTGGAGACAGCTGAAGGCAAAGGCAAAGCTTGGAGGAAGAACAGGCAGCACACTGATGATTTTTAAGGTCTCAGCTCAAACAGCCACAGAAGCTGCAATACTCAATGTGTAAACAAGGTCTGTAATACCCACAGGAGCTCTGGGACTGCCTGAAAAGTGTTTACTTAATTGGTGAAATCTATGGGAAAAGGTAACTTAATTGAAATAATGTAATAATTTCCAAGAGGAGAGGATGATTGTGTAACATGAAGCTGTTCAGTACTGGACAGCACTGGTTTTGAAAACTGGACAGTTAAAGTATTTCAATAGCTGGGACAATGAAAAGCTAATCATGGGGAGTTTGGCATAGTTAAAAATAAGAGCTACGTAATAAAGAGAAATCATTGTTTCTTACTCATGTAGTTTATGGATTTGGATTTTTTTTTAATATAAATCCATTGCTAATTTGAAGCAAGTGAGTTGTAGATAATTGTTCAGCAGCAAATGAAAAATATTTCTGCCTTTAGGTGTAAGGTGAGAAAACTTCTCCTAAGAGAAATGTTATCTCTTAGGTTTCCTATGGATCTGAGTTAGGAATAGGTTGCAACTAATTTCTTTGCCAATGCAAACATTGGTCTTCTTCAGTTTGTCTGAAGTTTGTGTGAGACTGCTGGCTGGAGGGGAATCAGAGGGGTGTGATTTTCAGTCTGGCTGGTTCTAGAACTGAGAAGCAGGCTGGAATGAAATGGGAAGGCCATGTGCTTTCTGTGAAGACAAAGGGAGTCGAGGCTGTTCCCCACAGCAGCTCTCCCTGTCCAACCTTGTGGTGGGCATCAGAGCTGGTTTTAGGCTGCTGACAGTGCCTCTGGGGACACTTGACTGTCACCCCATGCATGTTATATGCCACGTTATCTCATGAACTGTCCAAGTTGTTACATGGGATGTTTTTATGTATGGGCAATTCTAGCCCTGATGCTAGGGATCATCTTGCCATCATGAGGATGGGGAGACTTTAATTCCAGAACTCTGTGCTATAAAACACCAATCCTTTTGTGTTTCCACCATGAAATGTCTTTCTATTCATAAAGTGTAAGAAAATAACCGAGTAGTGAAAGTCAACAACACAGGAAAATACTGACAGTATGGGATGCAGACTGTCTGTGAGAATGTCTACTCACATAAATGGATCAATAATTGTTCCTCTTCAGAAATGTAGTTTATGCAGCCTATATAAAGGCAAATTATTTAGTGCAGTGCAAGGAAAATTATTTTTTTTTTCCTATCTGAAACCAATTTAATATTAACTGATGAAACCATTAGAAGATACTGAGCCCAATATGAATCCCTTCAGTGGAATGCAAGATGTGGAGGAGTGGCTTATCTGACAAAAAACCTGCCTCCATTTTGGAGGTAATGGGTTTTTAATTTTTTTTTCTTCTTTAATAATAGAAGAAGAGAGAGGAATAGATCTGCTAGAATACTCTCCTTATCGTCTTTCCAGCCTATGCTCTTGAGGAGAGGAGTAGCTGAGAGTTGAAAGGGGAAAAATCTTGACTATTGTGCTTTCCCTGAGATAAGGAATATTTTAGAGTCCCTTGTCTCATGCATGAAACCTGGTAAAAGGGAGTTATATTAACATATGGAAGAGTTTTTGGGAAAACCATATCTTAGCCTCAGGAGTCTGCTTTTGACTCCTGGTTTGTCTGGGTGTTTTGTATGTCTTTGAAAATGAATGTTGAAAGGAGGACTATGAGCCACGTGCTGAGTTTGCTGCAGCGACCTCAAGAGGTGAAAGCACAAGTGAAAAGGTCTATTTTTTTATGTTTAAGGAAATGTTTAAGGAATTAATAATCGCAGAAAAGTGCAGATTACTAGAAGAACAAGCATCTTATATGCCACGTTACAGACAGATCTGGCACTTATGGGAGGCATTTGTGACAACAGTCTTTCAGTGGGTGACATTTATGTACGTGATAAAGAGACAAGACCTCTTTATGCAAAATTTACAATGAGCTTTCTAATGTCATCATTTTTTGTAGGCTTAAAAAACCCCTTTTCTCGTAAAATTAACTCAGTGTTTGGCGATCAGTTTTTGGGGGTTGCAGAGAAGAGCCCCACAGGTGGATGCACTGGGAGGCTGCAGGGCAGGGGACCCAGGGGGGCACAAGGCAAGATGCTGCTCTGTAGGTGTGCTGCAGCTGAATTTTTCCAATGGCTTCTACTGTTGGACTGAGTGTGGCAAAAGAGATGAGGGGGAAAATGTGTCATTACCAGTATTTTTTCTGGAAGTGCATGTAGGAGTTGGGAATGAGCTTTTATATTGCTTTTTAGTGGTATAGGGCCAGCGAAGAATTACAAAGTAGAGAAGAAATAGAGTGGAAATACTGAATGAGGGGGAAGGAAAAAGATGTTGGACTAGAAACTGATTCTAAAACCAGTGTGAGGGAAAGTTGCAGAGAGTGCCAGAGTGAGTGCAGTCGTGAGAGGAGGAGGTGTGGTGGAGACCACCAAGTGCAGGAAGGCTTTACATGAGTGCTGAGCAGGATGCCAGTCTGGGGGCTGTGGGGCATCCCACCTGCCTCCCACTTGCTGACCAGCTGCTGGTGGCTGCAGAGCACCGGGGGGGTCAGTGATGAGCTGCCCCTCTGGCTCCCTGTCCCCTACTGCAGGAAGAAGAAGAGGATGAGGGTCACTGCTGTTCCCAGGCCCTACTGCTTGTGTTTCCAGCCAGAGACACCTTCAGAGGGAACTTCCCTTGGCATTGCTCAGCTCTACATGTGTCCTTAACTCTTCTGTGGCCTCATCTCTGAACACAGTTGTTTGTCTGAATCTGCCTCTCAGTCTCTCAACCTCTGTAAACTCCAGGTGTAGCCACGGGCTGCTTGGGTCCCTTGTGGGAGCAGGTGGCTTTTATGTGATGACGATCAAGAGAAAGCAGTATGTACTGACTTTAATGAAATGGAATTTCCACTTGTACTGAGAACACTGGTAAGAGATTTGTGGCATTGTTCACCCGTAATACTTTCATGTTTACAATGTGGAACTTGATTTTAACAGAAAACCATAAACATTGTGTCTCTTGAAAACAGGACAAGATTCTTCAGTCCTCAAAACCTTTCAAGAAGCTAAACCCAGACATAACTAGAGGTGTGCAATCTGAATTAATTTCAGTAAGATAAACTCTGTATGCTAGAGTTTTTATTGGATGATAAATGCACAAGGCTTTGGATTCGGGCATCCCTTGACATACCAACCTTCAAATATAAGTATTTTGTTTTAGGATATTGCGAGTGGCCCCTGTGTAGGTGTTTGAAGGACACTGTCTCTGTATGAGGAATGTTTTTGCCCAGTCTTTCCGTATGGAGAAGAGGAGATGTACAGGGAGCAAAGTTGTGAAAAAATAACTTTGTGCATGGGCTTGAGAAATCTATGGATGTGAGCGGATGGCTCTAGGGAAGCAGTAGCACCCATGGGGTCTCTAATCACACTCTTCAGTTGGCTGTAGTCCCTCTGGACCCCCTTTATCCTGTTTAATATGGCAATAGTACATGGAAGAGAAGCTTTACAGTGAGGATATATGCTCCCTCTGATCTCCTAAAACTTTGCCTTCACGCTCAGCCTGCTGTGTCCCTGATTTAATCCAGAATAAGATGCATTTTGCTAAGAAGTGCAGTAACCCATTCAGATACCATCTTAGATCTGGCAGGCTGCAGCTCATCAGAGTATTTTGATAAGCATCGTGTCTCCTTGGAAACCACTACTTAGCAGTAACTTGACGCTATATTTGGAGTGTTATGATTAATTTAAGCTTTGCTTCTGCAAAGACACATGGTATGGGCCTCCTCCCACAGAAGTGAGGAGTCTCGTTGAGCTTATCAGAACACCTCGCGTGTTCTCAAGTGTCCCTGTGGAGTTTTGGAGTTCTTCTCTAAATCTCTTCAGGCTCTGCTTTAAGCTCATTGGTTATAAATCTCACTTGTTATGCTTAGCTGTATTTTTAGGAGTCTGTTCTCTAATTTGATATTTTAAAAGCATTTCTAAAAAGTCTACTTCTACGGTTATGAATAAAGATCCTTCTGAGGCCATTAAATAGTGTTTTAATTAGGCCGACAAAATTGCTTTTGGCTTGTCTTTAAAGTCTTTAGTATCTTATTTCTATTAACAAAATGGTAATCAACGTTAAATTCAAGAATGTAACCAAAGTAGGTCATATTTTTATTAACTGGAGATAGATAATGAATGTGCCCTATATAAAGATTTGGATTAAATCTTCTGAGATGCTGAGGATAGTGTTTTAATTAAGGTAATCCTTATTGCATCTAACAAACAGTATTGCAGCTTAGAAATTTAAGACCTTATGATGCATGTTAGTGCATTACCTCAACGAATCTAATAGAGATTTAATACTTGTATTTGAAGTAGCAATCTGTCATAAATTAAGAGCATTTGCATAATAAATGTAAACTGTGGTATTCTTTGCAGAGTTTTATATAATTAAGGAACATAACATTAAAATGTTGTCATGTTCATAGCATTAGGAAGGTGTACTTTGTTGTTGCTGTTGAACTAGTCCTTTTTTTCACATGCCTGTTAACATGGAGAAATCCAGGCACTGCAGCAGCATTACAAATATGTGTTACAAAAAGTTTCACCCTAACCTCCCAAATATTTTGGGACACTTGGCATAAGGACTTTGTGTCCCATTCTACTGAATGCTGCAGTGGTTTTTTTTTGGGGGGAAGAGAAAGTGAATAAAGGGGAGAGATTTAGCAATTAGAAAAGGAAACTAGAACAGCTTTCATTAAAGTTAAAATAATAATAAAAATGGAATATATACATATATATACAAATTTGATATTGAACCCAACCCCCTTAATGGCAATTATATTACATTACAGTAACTCTAACCATGGGGTGTTACCACTGCTGGGAGCAGACACTGCCTGAGAAAACACACTGCAGACTTCAGACAGTGCAGTTAGAAGAACTGAGCTGAAAAGTAAAATCACTGAACAGAATTAGTTCTCCTCAGACCAGGACATAATCTCTTGGCTATTTATGGCCATCAGAAATTGTGTCTTTCTTGCTCACAAACAAAAAGCAAATCAATGAGAAGATCACAAAGATTGTAATTATTAACTTCCAGCATAACCCCACAACCATAAAACAATGTTGTCCTATATCATTTAAATGGAGTTTCATGCTAGTCAAGTAATATTAACTACTCTATGTAATATGAATATAACATATTTTTGCCATCTGTAGATGATAACTATTACAGTTGTCACAGATTAATCTCTCTTTTGGGATGGACAACTTTGCTGTTCTGTCTTATTTTGATACTCTGTTTTGTGCTTTAGCAAATGAAGAATATAAAGGGAAATGAGGACTATAGCACGACAGACCAGTCTTGTTCAGGCTCTTCACTGTTAGTCTGTTAGTGTTCATGATTTGTTATAAATGTTGTTCTTTACATTGGTGATTGATACACAAGTTTTACACTCATTTGCACTATTTGCTTTTGGCATTGTTAATTGGCAAATTACAATCTTTCCTGTGTTTGTCACACAATGGATGCTGTTGCAGTGATTCTGCCTCTCTTCTCTTTTTATTTTAGCATCCCTTAGATTGATGCTGAAAATTACTTGGTTTTTTTTTCTTCATCTACTTATGTCACAGAAGTAGAAAGACCTCCTCTTTCAAATCTGAGCAGAGATCAGAGGTTGCTAGACTTTGCTGGATGGCATGGCACAAAGTTCGACCATGATGAATGGTGCTAGGACTTGAAATAAGAGTAGCAAGTCTAAAAGCATGAGTCACTGTACTAGGTCTTTATGTCTGCAGAAAATGTGTGTGTACTGCTGGCTGAAAGCATTGACAATTGTCCATTAGTAATGAATTACAGTAGTAATTTCATTAATTTCTTCACCTCAGTCAGGATATGTTAGTCTAAGTTGCTTAACCAAGCATCAGAGGAGCCATTGCAGTTAACCTTTAGTCCTTTGCTGTGTAACCAGGTCCAGTTAAGAAGTAAATTAGCGTAACATCCCTTTTAAAAAAAAATTACTTTAGATAAGCAGTGGACATAATTTTTGCCTGTTTTTAATTTAATAGCAGGTTTATGGTTTTATGCAAAACCATTCACGTTACATCTGACCCTCTGGGAGCTGAGTTTTTCGTCTATGTAATTTGGTGTCTTTAATAATCTCCTGTCTGTTAAATCCAGCACAGGCTTGATTAATGAATTGTGATGAACCAGTGCATTAATTTACAGGTTTGGTCTAATACCCTAAAAGACTACATCAGTGCTTCTAGTTATTAATGCTAATAAACTTGAGAGAAAAAGCAACGTGAGGGAGGGGTAAGGGAAGGTAATATGCGACAAGTCTTGTCTTTATTCAATCATTTAAGTTTGCAGCTACTTTTCTTACAAGAGAGCTGCAAATGCCCTTGACAACACACAACATCAAATCAAGAACAGCTTGTAGTGTTTAAAAATATTGTAAAATTTCTGAAGCTGTTGATCAGTGCTCCATAGCCAAATTGTTTTTCGCTCCTGAAAGTCCTTATTCAATATAGCTTTTCATGCTGCATTTTAAAATACTGTGTAGCATAGTTTTGAAGTAATTTGCTGTTAAATCTGTGGCTGAGACACAATCTTGAACACGAATTTTCCTGAAAAGTAACTTCAGAACCCTGGCAGGTGGTAGGTGGGTATGCATATAAGGAGGCACGTACATGAGAATGGTGGAGATTTGACATTGACAGGATTTGCTCTGATGAGTAATGCATTCCTAAGATGATAATGAGACTTTTTAAATGATCCTTTTGAGGACTTTAAATAAATCTGTAAGCAAAAATGGAAAATTTTATTTTAAGTATTTAAAAAAAACCAACAACCCTCATGTGTCTATGCATGCAATGATTCCAAAGAGTAGAGTGTATTCTGTGAAGTCTCTAAAGAACTGGTTCATTGAGGAAGGGGAATAATAATTGATTTATTTATTTTTTTAGTGAGAAAGTAGAGTTTGGGAATGGGATAGTAATATAGTGTGAAGATTTTAGGTTGCTGTAAAAAAAGTATGAAGTTTTGTCTTTGATGCTGAGCCTTTAGATCTTGAAAACATCTTAAAACAGCATAGAAGTTCAAAGAAGGGACTGTGTGTCCTCTCTCCTTGGGTATTGGCTCACAATACTAGAGCTCAGACTTATTCAAATTACTATTCCAGCCTTGCATTGTTCTGATAAATGTAATCTAAGAATTATTATTTTAGACATTGATGTATCCATCTTTCTGACTATTAAAATATAGCATGACGTTTAAAGCCCATTTTAGCAATCATGCCTCGGGCATTTTCTTTCTAGTGGGGCATAGGAATTTTCACTTGTCCTTGAGATAAATGACACTGGTATAGTGTTGGCATCTCTAGGTCTTGCTTCAGCATCTGGCACCAAAGCATTGCTGAAAATGTTGGAATAAGATAAATTAATTCTGCTGTGTAGACTGAGCAAAATAATTTCTCCCTGTTTCTATTGCTTCTTCCTTACTGTTAGGGAGAGATAATCTCTGCTACATCTTGGCTATTTTAATAGGATTCAGAACACATGATCACATTAGATACTGTACCTGAGGCAATCTGTGTTTAGACTGGTGATAATTACATGCAAAAGTCATTCAACAATGAGGCAATTAATGCTGATGAACTTTAATAAAGTCAGCTGCCAGCAATAGATATTGCTGGCAAGTTTCCTAATCCTATATTTATAATACTTTGAAATTCCCTTATGTTCAATTCTGTAATGCATTTCTGTTTAGTGGGTTAAAAAAAAACCAAAACAACCAAGAAGCTTACCACCAGAAAATATTGCCAGCAACGTATTTATATATGACACAAATATGAACAATGAGGTCAGGAGTCATCCTACTTACCAGATTTACTCCATTGATTGGTATTTACCAAAGAAGATGATAGACAGAACAAGGCAAATCCTCTAACTCTTAGCAGAGGAGAGGGAAAGCATTAGATAAAGAATTCAGGGCTTACACTTCCTCTCACTGTTGATTAACAAGCATTAAGTTATGCTTAATGTCAGATGTAGGCAGGTCATTGTAATGTGGTGTTAATGTAAATTAGGAGATCAAGCCAGTTAGTGCCTGGGATTTGCAAAATTCTGCAATTCAGGTATTTTGCTGCAGAGACATACTTTTGTGAATTTCTTAGTTATTATTTCTTAATTTCTAATTGGTTATATGGCCAGATTAATTTTCTCATTGGAAAATTCCATTAAAAGCCATGATTATTGGAAACACAAAGTAGACAGTGACAACCAAGCTTTTTAACTTTCCACAGACAATTATGAAGTTGCAAAGGCTGGGGTGATGGGAGAAATAAAGTATCCTCCCCATTAAATTTTACTGAACATTACAAAATCAGTGCAGAGCTGTGCACCTTTTCCTGGGGATCAGTCACTGTGACTTGGTAGGCTACAGTCCAGGAACTGCTGCTTTGACTCAAGGTAGATGGAAAATACAGAATAAACTAGTACAGAGCACAGACATGATAGCTAACAAAAATATGTATCCTTCTGTGAAATAATATATGAAGTCTACAGTTATGAATAGTTTTTAAATGGCAGAAATAATTCTTATCTTTTTGGTAATACAGTATAATACATATAAATCATGTGTCATTATAGAACTGTTATGTGCTAGGTTTAGGTAAGAGCTGGCTCTGCATCTCCTGTAGGAGCTGTGCTGGCAGGAGCACTGACAAGTGTCAGTTTGGGGAAGGACTCCCTTTGTCAGAAACTTTCTCCTGTTTTTAGGAATGCAATGGGAAACACCAGCGAGGTGTTTTTCTGTTTTGTATGTCTTCTTACTAAATACAAAGGGATTATCTTTAAGGCCAGAGATGCCCAGAGGGATTATCACTGTGAGTCTGTGCCCTTCTTTTCCCTGTTGCCTGGGTGCACTGGTGGTGTAAGCCAAGGTGACTCTTCTTGCATTCTTCTTTCACCTGCCTGAAGCAAAAGCAGCGTTGGCAGTCCCACAGGGCAGCAAGCAGTTGTTAAATACAGGTTCAGTAGCTGAAACTACATGGTGTTTTCTATTTTCTCTGTTGTACTATGTTAATCACTAAAAAAGCATGCACAGCTGAGGAAAATCTAGTTATGATAGTGTGAAAGTGTGTTGTGGTGAGTGTAAAGGTTACAAATGGTGGTTCATGTGTACAGGCCCTTGGTTTCAGTTAGAAAAGTTCTGGTATTTGGGATGACGTTAATTTTCTAGGGTGAGGTTGGAGATGAATCACAGCTGGATTTTAGCTTTTGGGTTTAACTTCTACTAATCTTTTTCCAGCAGCTGACAGAAAGATCATATTGAACTAGATAAGCTGTACAAAATTCCTGCTGTTTTGACCTGAAATCATATGATAGAAAGGTTGAGAGTTGGAAATGAAAAATGTAATGGAAAATGTTCCTTGTGAAGTGTTGGAGGCAACCTGCAGCAGAGCCCCAGCAGGAGACAGGTGAGAGTCAGGAGAGGCTCACCTGGGTCTCTCTGACCATGGAAAAAGTCTGTTCTGGCCTGTCTGGCTTTGGCTGCTTGTGTCCTTCAGGACTAGAAGGAGAATGGAGGGGAACACTGAAATAGGGACCCTAGGGACAGTGGGAGATGGGGTCCCCTGACCCAGGGCAGCAGAAATGCAAAAGCAACAGGGACTCAGGGAAGCAGCAATGATGAAGAAGTTAATGCTGTGAAAGAGAAATGGGGACGGGTGAGTCACCTCTTTCCCTGTCTGCACTGAAGCAGGTGACAGCAGCATGGTGTGGCTTTTACTTGCTAGTTAGATCTGTAAAGTATTTAAACATCTGCTATGCTATAACACCTTAAATTGCTCAGGCACTTATGGTATAAGGCACTGCTGTAAACTGCATAAACAGGCTTGTCTCTGAAGTCAAATATAGGGCATTTCCGTGGTTTTCTTACTTCTTCGCTCTTTGCTGTGAGAAATGGCTATTCCAGTGATTGGATTGCTTATTCTGCCTATTGAGCAGGTGCATACATTGACTTTTTTTTTCTTCTCTATTTCTCATCAGTATGAGAGAAAAAGTGTTTAAAATGAGGTGGCAAACAAGTGTTCAAACAAGGATGTTAAAGCCTGGATAGGTGGGTGACCAGGTGATATAAACCTGGTTGTGGGTGATGGATCTCATCCTACATGTCACAAGTGGAGTACCAGGGGTCTGTTCTGGAATCTGGCCTGTTTGGCATCCCTGTCAGTGAGAGGCCAGTCCTGCTCATTTCTCCTTGTGCTGGAATGACTCTGGAGAGGTGTATAACTTCAGATGGGGCTCTTAAAAGTGAATCGCTTTTCCTTTATTTATTTAGGGGTTTAATTTTTATTATTTTGTTTATAAATAATAAATTGTGCCCACTTTTGAAAAATTGTTGGTATAAGCTGGGGTGTATCTTAAATACTATGCTGCTACACTGAAATAGGCTTTAAGAATGCTCTGCAAAATACAGGGCCACACTTTCTGTATAGGAAGAAGCAAACAAAGCTGGGAAAGTGGTTGTAAAATTCAGCTGTTGGTGCCACCTGAGCTCCATGAATGAGCAAAAAAAGCTCATTCTTTCTTAGGTGCAAGAGTTAGTCATGCAATGTGACACTTCTGTGATGCTGTGATTGTGCTAGATTTGTGATTTAGGCAGATGTGCCTCACTTCACATTTTCAGGGAGTACAGCAGCTCCCACAGTCCATTTGAACAGCTTGTGCTGTCCTAGCCCAGTGATGGGTCTAAGCATGTACAAGCAGCATCTAGCTCTGCCTGTAGAAAGGAGGCAGGATTAGGACAGGAGATGGTGTTTACTGGTTTGGCTTGTCCTCCCAAGGAAGCTATTGCAAGATATGTAGGTCCAAGGGAGTCGCTGGGAGGTGGCCTGAGCTCCTGAGCTGCCTGCTGTGCTTTCATGGCCAAATGGCACTGAGTGGTGGCTCCTCTACTCTGTGCTCAGTGTGTCCAGACCTCTGTGTTTTGAGGATTGCAAGGATGTGGGAGAGATTGTGTAGAGACACCACGTGCAGGAGCCTGATGACCCCCTAACAGGATTTAGCAGGAACCCTTTGCATGTCTGACAGCAGCCTGCAAGGGCTCTGTCCCCCAGGGCTCTCCTGGTGCCTTTTGAGGTCAGGTAAGTAGCAATTATTAGTCATTAGTTAGGGCTGAGTTTATTCACACTGTTTGCTTTCCTCACATTCATTCCTCCCCTTCTTGATCAAATAAAGTGACATTTAGTAGAAACTTACAAAGGAGCTTTTAATCCCCCTTTCAGTGGTTTATTTGATTTCACTGATCTCTCTAAATCATAATCAAACTGATTTTTGTAACCAGAAACTGTCTGATCTTACCACTTTCATTTTCCTGTGTACTGAAAGCACAGTTCAGGCTTGCGGAGCTGAGTAGTCCTTGTTAGGACTAAATTTGGGCCTAAGCCCTGCAGCAACTGGAGCTTTCATGCTGGGTGGGCAGGTCCTGGTGCAGTGCATGTGGGAGGAGGAAAGCTCCGAGGGGTTCAGCAGCAGCTCTTCCCCTGGGCGGGGGGCTGGAGGCCACTTGTAAAGGGTTTCAGTCCCAGTGAAGCTTGGCACTTTGGGGTGCCTCCCATTGTCTTCGTTAAACAAGAAGTTCATTGCCTAAAGTTGGGGTTGATGTTAGACCCCAAATACCAGAGATGCTCATTAAAACACAGCAAGGGCCACAAACGGAGGAAGTTCTTAAGAGGAAGTTTTTAATAGGATTCCCTCTTGATGCACAGCAGCTTGTTCTCTGGAACGGGCTGCCCGGGGAGGTTGTGGAGTCTCCTTCTCTGGAGACACTCAAGACCCGCCTGGATCTGTTCCTGGGTGACTTGTTCTAGGTGATCCTGCTCTGGCAGGGGGGTTGGACTAGATGATCTTCTAGATCCCTTCCAACCCCTAACATTCTGTGACACTTTCAGGAGCTCTACCCCAAAAGCAGGCAACGCGGCGGGGAAGGGAGGAGAGGGCAGCCAGCAGCTGCTCTGCCTCTCTCAAAGCAAGGAACCGGGAGAGCCCGATGCCGACGGGAGTCCTGCGGCGGCCGCTGCCCGTTTGCCGGGAGAAGAGGGACGGGAGGAGCCTCTTCCCCGGCTCCACTAGGGGCTGCTGGTGGATCGCGGCGGCGGCCGGGCCCCCGCTGCCCCTCCCGCCCCACGGCGCTGCTGCTGCTGCTGCCGCCGCCGCCCGGCGCCGGCCCCTTCCCCGCGGCGAGTCCGCTGCCGCTGCCTTCCCCCGTCAGCCTCCGCCAGGAAGTGTAACACGGAGTGTAATTAATTCCCCGTCCCGCTCGGGATAATTTCGGTGGTGGGTTGGTTGGTTGGTTTGTTTGTTTCTCTCTAAGACGTTAGTGCCGTGATTGAAACTACCGGTCCAAAGCCGCTCGTCTGTTGGAAAGGTTTTGTTTTGAAAGCAACTGTCATTCAGCCTTGGCGATAATCTAATGGTAACTAACGTGTCTCCCTTTCTTAAACCGGTATCAGTGAGATTTTAATCTTGACTATATAATAAAGAGGGTGTTATGGTGCCTGATTATTCCCCTTCCTACTATAGGAGTGTTGGCTTCTTTCTGTTTTTTTCCCTCTAAATTAACACATTGAAAATGTGCTGCTTTAACAAATTCTTCAAAAATGCCCTAAAAATGCCTTTAACAATGCCACCCTTCAAAAGGTTGATACACGACAGGAAACAACCTTAGCAGTAGGCTTCAATTCACTGCAGAAATGTGTAAGGTAATATGGCATTTAGCCATGCCATTTTTGTTCTCACAAGGGTAATATCCCTCTTGTAATACTTAATGGGTTAACAGCAGAGATCTGGTAGATTGGAATAAGCAAAAGACAAAGCTATATAAATTTCAGTGGAATTTATAAAGAAAATCTGGTATCGGGCAAAAAACTCCATTTCATGTTTTGTGAAAGTGAAGTCACGGTAGTTTTGATAAAATGTTTCACCTACATAATTGGTGTCACTACAGGTTTATTCTACTTCTGTTGATCCTCATCTTTATTTGACCTCCTCCAAACTTTTACAATAGCTGCAGTGGAAAAAGAATAGTCACAAATTTTAGGGAAGAGTATTTTGTTTGTCCTGTTTTTATTTTGTCTCTGTGCAGGCTTTGGGAGATTTGTTAGTAACTGTGCTGAAAGCATGTTTGTAACTGTGTAACAATAGTGTGCTCTGTTGTCAAAAGACTAACAAACCTTTAAGTGAGTCTAATTAAAGCAGCCTTTGAAAATGGCAATAATAAAGGATTACTCTAATTTACAGTGTAATGAAAGGATTGTGCTATTAAACATTACAGGAAATAGTGGAACTACTTTTCCAGAGTAGATAGAAATTGCATGCTGTGCTTTTATGATCTCAGTGAAGTCCAAGTGATTCTCTTTCATATCATCAGCAAGAATTTGAGAAATGAGGTAGGTCCTCTCTCTTCTGAGAGATGTGTGTAGTTATCCTGTTTGGTGTTTCCAGTGGGCGTTTCTTCTGTAAACCTGGCACATGTGCCCCAAAAGCTAATCATTTTAATGCAAATCGAGCCTGACAGGGTTTTGTGGTGTCAGAACACCAAGCTTTGGGCTGGAAACGATTTTATTTTGTTTTTAATTTTTAGTTTGTTTTGTTTTGTTTTTTTGTTTTTTTTTTTTCTCCTTGGAGTTTCTTTTGCTGCACTTTTGTTTCTTGGCATCTTGTCCATTAAACCAGGATTGTTCTAGAGACATGAAATGACAGCTTCTTTTTCAGAGGATGATTCTAGATACCAATAGGATTGCCCTTCTCAAGTAAACAAGTTGCCAGCCTGTGAAGAATGGCATGGTATGATAGACATGTCAGCAGGACATATGGCTTTACACTGCAGGTTAATCACCAGAGAGCCTCATGTCACTTCTCCACTTTTCTGCTGCAGGTTCTGGTTTCATTTTTGTAGTTTACTGAATCTTGTATTTTTTTTCATAGGACCCTGGATGTAACCTGTGTTTTGTTTTTGTTTGTTTGTTTTTTTTTTTTGAGAGGGGAACCTGACAAAGTAATGAACACACCCCATGTTATTTCCTAAGGTAAAGAAAAGCCTTGCAGTTAAAGTTGTATTTTGTTTTTTAAACTTCTGGTGTTCCAGTGAATGAACATATGAAGTGGCTGAAATATGACTAATTCATGCATTGTAATACTCTTTAAATGAAAAGCTGTTAGAAGGACTAAAAGATATATGTGTTTAAATATTGAGAAACAAGAATAAGATTAACTTTAGAGCAGAATGTAAAATGCTGTTGCTGCAGCTGGTACTCAATGCTGATTCTGTGTATTTTAAAGAAAACACCGTAATGACAATAATAAAAACAAGAATAAGCAGCCAAACTGTGGATTCCAGGTTCACTTTTCAGTTCTACCCAACTCCTGGTAACTTTACAATGAAAGATTCAGAAATTGGAGCCAATTACCATAATATGTGGTGGTTTGGTGGGAGCATGTTCTACATCAGACAGTTAAAAGGTTTTATTGCTATTAGGAGCTTGTTAATGCCCTTGATAATGTCTCTAGTTGCTTTGTAATGTCTCTTGTTAAAGTATAGAATTCTTTTATCTTCTTATTACATTATGCAAAAACTTGAATTGAAACGATATTTGCAGGAACATTTAAAGTAGTGCATCAATCAGTTTCAAAGAAGAGAAAATGTTCTCAGAATAGCTTATAAAAGGATAACTGTCAGTTTTATTTTGGATGAACAAAGAAACCAATGTAAAAAGCACTTTATTGTAAAAGCACACTGTGCAATTCAATAAATATTCCATATAAATATAAAGGAAAAGAAAGTTCATAATTATCCAATGACTTGAATGTAATTTAAGTAATACTTCTGGAATATAGCAAGCAGGGAAGCACCTTTTTCTTTCCTGTATATTCCTACCCCCAGATCAAGCTTAAATCATCTTGGTAATGATTTGAATGGATAAAGTATGGTTATAATTTAACATGATCTTCTAGGAATGTAAAGCTCCTCACAAACCACCTCACTGCATTAGAAAAAAAATAGCAGCAGCATCTTCCTTCAGTTTCCTTGTTTTGTTTTGTTTTGTTTTTCCTTCCCCAGACATGATTTCTTGGTATTTGTTTTCCCTCCAGCATTTCTTACCTGTGTTAGCACAAGTTTATTTAAGTATTTCTATATTTGAATTATAAACCTTCTATATTACTCAGTTAGAAAACACTTGCACGTGGTATTATTATCCAGGAAAACAGTTGCAAATAGTATGCTCCCTGAACCAGTAGTAGCTTGCTAGACCACACAAAATATGGCATATTGCAAATCTCGTCTTGTAGCCTGTAAACCAGAAGCAGCTCTCCCCACTTCTTTATTTTCTAAAAAAAGAAGGAGAAAAAAAAAAAAAAAAGCCAAAGACTGCACATAGAGAGTTGTAAATGCTCTGCTTGTGCAGCTAATGCTTCCCAGAGAAATTTGAGTGTGTTTTGCCCTTTGGATCTGTCATCTTTTCAGAATCCAGTGTTCACCCCTCAACTTCAACAGAGCAGAAGATTTCTAGTGTAATAATTGCATGTTTATTTCCGGAGACTTCATGAAGGCAAAGAAGTAACTGACTGTGAGTGCACTTATTTTCTTATTTTATTGTATTTTTGTAACTAAATTCTAAGCACCAAGGAATTGTAGCACTTTTTTTTTTTCTTGCTTTTTTTTTTTAATTCTTAAAGGGTTACACCTACATTGAATCGTTTATTTTTATTTAATAATCATACCAAAATAAACCCATCTTATTCATGCCTGTTCTCAATTCTCAGCTTCATCTTGAGTACATTTTAGACTTTGCAGGTGGTTTTTAAAATTACAAGCTATTAAAAAAAACCCCAACAACCTGGGGCTTTTGAGGACTGACATAGTGGCTCCAGTGAAAAATCTGCTATAACTGAGTCATCAATTCACAATATTCATAATGCATTTAATCTGAAGTTGTACTTCCATGACACATTTTTCTATACAGCACATCCCTCCTTTAACTGCTTCCCTTTATTTCCATGGCCAAGCAGGAGCTCCAAAGGATGAGGTGCCTAATGGCCTTTGGCCCCCAGCAACCCCACCTTCTACTCCTTTGCTCCCCTTGTTCTGTCTGAGCAGACACATGGCTTTCTTGGCACAGATGTCATTGCAATACCACCAAGAAGAGTTTAATAACACTTCAAGCAACTTCTGGAAAGGAGCCTTCATAAGTTACTGAACCCTTGAGAAAGCAAGAGTTCACAATGAGCGAGTTGGTGGATTGCACACATCTGTGCACTTGGCCTGGGAAAATAAAGGTGGTTCCCATGGCAACCACCACACGCTATATATATGTGAGATATGTTACTGGTGAGGCTGAGGCTTTGTGCAAGGTGAGCCCTCCTTGGCCCCTGCATGGTCTGTGCCAGCCTCCTGCCACTGCCTGGCAGGCTGGCATGTATCTCCATCCCTGCTTTGCTCCAGCACTGCCCTTCCTGATGAACATGGGGCTCTCCCTTAAAATATGAGAAAATCAGCCTGGTGTTAGAACCCCAAGCACCCAAGGTAAACAAACATCACAGGTTAAAAAAAAAAACTGCACAGAAATTGCAACCCAGCCTGTGATAATCCTGGGATCCTCTCAGCAGAAGGCACTGCTCTCCATCCCATTCCTCATTTTGGAAAGTGTTTTAATTAGCCTTGAATTTGTTTGTATTTTAACTTTAGTTATTAATGAAGTAGAGCTTGCTGGCCTGAGGGGAGTGCAAGGGGAGAGTGGGAAGCAGCAGTGCTTTCTCCAAGAGCACAAGTCTGAAACCTGCCCCAAGAAATCCATTGAAACCACGCAGTGAAAGCAGCTTACACTTCGGATCAGCGTCTGCTCCAAAAAGTAGGTTACTGCAGCAAGTGTGATACTGTGAGTGCTTTTCTTCTGCAGGGGGCACCTGGCAACTAGACCCGATGGCATTTTGGAGTGGGATTTTGGTTTGTGGCATTGCCAAGTTCTGCTTTCCTGAAGGTGCAAGAGAGGTAAAACACAGACTCGTTGGGGGTTTTTAATCCAGTGTGATTTAAACAGAAGAGACCTGTGGCATGTAAAGAAATATACAAATGTATGTTAAATTGTTCTTGTTGAGCTGGAATGCCTCTTGCAACATTTTCAGCTCCTCTTGGAGAATTTTCAGATAGATGCTGGGAGAAGTAGAGGAAATTATGAATAGAGATGACAAAGGCACCAACAAGTCAGACATTTGCATGAAGTTGAAAGTTGATCTGTATGAGTAAACACTGTGGTTTGGGTGCCAATAGTGTGAAACACAAAGAACCTTAAAACTGAAGAGTGATTATTGTTTTACTGTTATATATATATATATCTATCTATATTGTATGTAGCAATAGCACCCACACCACCCATCCAAGAACAAGATACGTGAGAAGCTCTTCCCCCCTCTACCAATTTCTAAATGAAAATGGAGGGGAGGCCTGAGAAGGGAAACAACTGGAATGAGGAGCCTTGCCCAATGTTTATAGTGACTGCTAATGTTCCTACAGGTGTCACCCCCCTAAAGGTACAAAACCTATGACCCAGGTGCTGAGCATCCCATTGCTTTGACAGAATAGGGCTCAGTTCAGGCTGAAGCAGAGGAGAATGATGTCTTAGCAGAAGAATTGAGTAGGAAGTGACAGCTCTTGATGTAAAAAAAAGTGGAGAGTGTCTAAGAGTTAAAATAGAATCTTCTCTGAAATGCCCATGTAGCTTCAATAGCTCCACGGGAGTTTTAGGATTACAAATGACAGCAAAATTTGTGCCATTCTGCATAATTGTATTCTCTACAATGAAAGTTTCCTACATCTCCTAGCAAAGATGGTACTTTCATTAGAAGGAAAATAATTTCAAACTGACATCTCTCTGTGCTAAGGATTAAAGAGGTCTAACAAGGACTTTAAAAAAAAATAATGATGCTTTTACATTGAATCCTTTGGTTTTACAGGTAGAATAATGACAAGAAAAATAAAAGAAAATTTTAATTGGTGAAGGAAAGAAGAAACATCTTAGTTCCTGACTTGTCAGTATGTTCATCCTCTCTCTTAGCTCCCACTATTTTCACTGGTAATATACTGAGCTATATTTGTCTTTACTGAGGTTTGGCTCTATTAAAAAAAAATAAGCCAGGCTTATCTCTCTGCTTATGTAGGATTTCAGCCTTCCTTAACATAGTTCTTGGACAGATGAAGGATGAACCCCAAATGTCTTGGTTTGGCACTGGTTCAATCCTTGTAATTTTATTAATTTAAATTTAGTGGCAAGCAAGGTACTTAGGAAATGCTTTCTCTCTTTGCCCCGCTGCAGCCTGGAAACTCTCCCTGCTCACTCAGTTGTCATAGCTGGAGAGTATGAACCTTCTGTGCTCAGCTAACAGTTCCGAATGCCATGTATGGACATTTCTAATTACTTTGGAGGAGCTCCATTTTGTAGTGCATGCATAATTACTTAGTTATTTACATTTTATTTTAGCATCTTTTCTAGCCCATGCACTAATGAAATCCCGGTGTGACATCAGAAACTTTCTGTTCAAGTGGGTCTTCCCTTCAGGGACCAGCCCCCCTTTTAAATTAATGAGTCACTTTACAGAAATGGCTTCATAATTTTATGTGCAGTGTCTGCAAGGAAATGTATAAATGGCCTGATGCTTTTCTTAAGGTCTGATCCAGAATCTTTTGAAATTAAAGAAAATCCCCCAACAGTACTGCAAGCTTTGGGTCATCTCTTATGTGGATTTTTCACTTCACATGTTTACAGTAACGGTAATGAAAAAGGGTCTTTCAACCTTCTCACACATGAGCAGAAGTACAGGTGGAAAGGAAAGGATGGATGTAAGAAAGCTAATTAGCACTGAAGCCCCCCAAAGTGTAAGATGGGCTGTGGATGGGATCAAGTATCATATTATTAACAAATGCAATTAGTCTTCTACGGAAGTGAGCTTCTTTTGAGGTGTTGTTTTGGTAAAAAAAAAATAATTTTGAATCTTAACTTTTTTTTTTGTTGGAGAATCCACGATAGTAAAACTTTAAGCAACATCTTTCTCTGCTCACATCCATCACATCCTGGTTTTTTAAAGTGTAATTGAACAAAAAACAAAACAAAACCCCAAATCAACACCCAAAAAAGAGAGAGAGAGAAAAAAGGTGTTGCTTAGCAACAGCCTCATTCAGAGGATCAGAAATTGGTATATTTGCTGGAATTTTGGAGACATCTCAGGGAGATTGCCAGGTACATGGGCTAAAGGGAGCAAGAAGCTGATGTCCAAAGTGGAGAATCTACTGTGAGTGGTTTAAGTGTGTGTGCTTGATTCAGCTTGGTTGGAAAGTCACCCTGGTTGCCTAGGGTAAGCACAATTGGGTATACCCTTGATTATTTCAGTAATGGAGGATTTGCTTTGTGGCAGGTAAATGTGGATAGTTTGTGATGTTTGTACACTTGTTTACTTTCATTCATTTTTAGACATCCTTATCTTCTCTTTCCTCAACCTGGTTTACCTGACAAGCAAGCTTGTCCTGAAGACAGCACTATCCCTTTTGTAGAGCAGGAGGATCCACTGGGTGATGTATTTGCAGCCCCAACTTCTGCCTTATGTTTTCATGCCCAAGTTCCCCTTTAAGAGTCAAACTCAGTGCAGAAAAAGAGCAAAACTGCAAAGTGTGTAACTTGTCTGTCTGGGTGGAGGAGTATGTGGAAAGGAGCTGGGGAGAGGAGGGCTTGAGAGTGATTATTCCCAAGTGAAATCCTGCACGTTGTTTTCTTTTGCTCCTAGGAGAGGCAGCCCTTGTGCTGGAGGCCTGGGAGAGCAATCTAGCTGCAGGGTAGGATGTCCATAAGGCACAGTGGAGGGATGTCTCATCATGTTTTGGCCATGACCTACATGTTTTGGCTATGACTGTAAGTCTTAGGTGTGTATAAAGCTGTCTCTGCTTTGTGCACTGGCAGGTTGATCACCTCACTTCTGGTCTGTTGTGTGAGTGCAGTTTTGTGACTTGGATTAATTTTACTTTTTTTTAAAACCATTTGAAGTTCTTTCCCTTTCTTTGCCTTTCTTTCCATGGTGTTTGAGAAAGGAGGGAGAAGTTATTAATTCCTCTCCATGTACTCTTGATTTGCCATTCAGTAGACTGGGGAGGGGTCTCCAGCCTTCCCGTACCCTTAGGTCAGGCAAGATGAAAAGTACATATGTGACTGGCACCCCAAACATCTGCACTTCAGGAAAAGCACCCTTGAGTGTGTGCATTATTCTGGTGTCATGGGCTAATTAAGCATCATCTGCTTTCCCCAGTATTACTAGGAATTTCTTTAGTATCACTCTAAGTAGTATTCATAAGACTGATTGTCCTTCTGTCTGGAACCTGATGGGTGGATTTCTGCCTGCTGCAAGAGCCAGAGCATGTTGCCTCTTTGTGGCAGCATCACCTTAAGTATATCTACTTTCCTGTAGGATACAAGGAAGGAACTGCAGGAGTCTGACTGAAACACTGCCTCTGTGTCGAAATAGACCATTGCTTTATGTTGCTTTTCCCCCACAGCTCCAAGTAAGAAGACGTACAAAGGAAAAAATAGTAATTTTCCCCTTGCATATCATGTGGGAAGAGCTCCAAGAGAGGAAAAGTGACCAGGGTTTACAGGCACTAAGAAGGAAACTAGTTAACATTCTGCAGCTCGTTCCCTTTGTAGGGGAGGAATTCCATCCCTGTGTGGATTAATGTGCCAATTCATTTGCAGGAACAATTATAAAATGCAAATATTTATGAATCACTGTATATGTTGTAATCTTATTTCCAAAACAAAGATTGCTCTATACTGTGTCTCTGAAGTGCTGTGAATCAAGATCCTTTCCAGCATTTATCCTGCTTTGAGCAATAAGATGCAGGGAATAAATGCTACTGGTCAGACTGAGAGGTGATGCAGTAACTTCTGGAGCATTATGTACTTCTGGAAAGTGATTGTCTCCAGTCAACAAGTGTTTGTAAAAATATTCAAGTTTAGAATTAAAACTGGTGTCTTGGTTTTTTTGTGTGTGGGGGTTTTTTTTCTTGTTTGGTTGTGTTTTTTTTTGTTGTTGTTGTTTTGTTTTTATTTTTTATTTAGGCAAATGTCATAAGCAAGCATGTGGTAGCATTCTGGTTAAAGGTGTTTGTAAGCTCTGTCTGGGGTCTCTGCAGGCAGCTCTCCATCTCACAGACAGGAGCCTCCCACAAGGCTCTCTGCTGTCTGCTGAGATAGCCCATGCTGGAAATAGCTGAGAGGGGAAGATGGGAAGATGACTGAGGGGACCATGGATTGTCAGGATTTACACTCTTGTGTAGCGAGCCCTCAGGATGGGGGAGTGCTCTGTGTGCCCAGTATTTTCAGGAAGTTGTACTGATTTTGAGTGAAACAAAAAAACAGTTGTACTCATTTTGAGAGAAAGCAACTTGTGGTCCAATATATCAGCAACAGACAGGAAATAAAGCTGCTGCCATAAAGTTATACAATGAGTATCACTTTGCAGGATTAATTTTGGTGCCTTGGCTTGATTATATTTCTATCTATAAGAAAAAGTATTAAGGTTTTTTAAAAGGGTAGCCTGTCTGCAAGGAGCTGCTTTATTTCTGCAGCAGTTGGTAATATGGTTGNAGACCTACAGTAATATGGGAAACTACAATTTCAGGGACTAATACACTTCTGTATCTCATAAATTGACTTACGCCTTTGCTTATTTTCAAAGAGCTCCTCTATAAAATAGCACAGAATGTGTAGTCTCTGTATAAGCAGTAAGGCAGAGTCACCACTTTCTTTAACAGCTCAGGTGATCCCATGGGTCAGGCTGAGTGGAGGGCAGATCAGCTGCTCCCATGTGCTGTCACGATGTGGACTGAGAACACCTTAGCACACATCATTGCATGCCACTGCTTGAGCTGCAATGGGTGTTTGGGACCAGCCCCTGGTCAGTGTTGTACTTGGAGGGTGCCATTGGTGCCATTTGTGAACTTGCTGATGGTGCTCTGCATCCCACTGTCAGTATCATTAATGAAGATATTAAACAGTACAGACCCCTGAGGGACACCACTTGTCACTGTTCTCCATCCAGACATTGAGCCATTGACCACCACCCTCTGGATGTGACCATCCAGCCAATTCCTTACCACTAAACAGTCCACCCATCAAATCCATCTCTCTCCAACTTGGCGAGTAGGATGTTGTGAGGGACCATCTCAAAAGCTTTGCAGAAGTCCAGATAGATCACACCTACAAGTCGTCCTTTGTCCATGGATGTAGTCACCTTATCATAGAAAGCCACTAGATTAATCAGACAGGGCCTGCCCTTGATGAAGCCATGTTGGCTGTCATTGCTCTTCTTCTTGGAGTACAGAAAATGCAATGAGAAGTTTTATTGTGAGTTATTAGGGGGAATAATCCACATGGAAAACAGGACATACATGTGCTTTCTGAAACTTAATGGCTGCTACTTTTTGCTGAGAATGTGATTTATTATCAAATACTGTAGTATCCTTTCACTTCTATCAGTTCTGACAACTTCACAGTGTGGGTATAAAGATAGACCTAAAACCAGTCAGTTATGTAATACAGAAAATGGAACAATTTCTGTGACAGAGTCCAAAATCTTTTTCTTCAGCTATCATGTGGTGTGTCTCTTTCTTTTTTTCTTTTCTTTTTTCTCTTTTTTTTTCTTTTTCTTTTTCTTAAAGCCAGACTGCTGAATGATGAGACCTGCGTTTGTGCTTCATCATTTTCTCTCACAGGAGAATGGAAGCACAATGCATTTTATTTCACGTTATTAGCTGGGCTATCACTGGGCTGCTTCGTGATTGCAGGTCTTTCCCTATTGCCTCATCGTTTTCTGTCATAAAGGAAAAAGCACAGTGGTGATGAAGGGAGCAACCAGCCATCAGGATGGGATGTAAAGGCAGTAAATTATGGTAGGGCTAGAGGATCTGTAAAGATCTCTTGCTCCCCTTTGCAGATATCTCTATTATTGTACTGGTTCTTGGAGGTGATATGAGAAGGGAGTAAAATTTTAAATAGAAAACTGTTGGTGATTGCAGCACATTATGCACATGCATGAATGAGAATATTCTTCTGTCCTTAGCAGGATTCAGTGCCATATATCATCCCATCTTCCGAGTTCTTCTGTACCTGTGCAGGACTACTGGAGTAGGCTGAACCTGCTGCAAGGAATGAAGATTTCCAAGAACTGCTGTGCTGGTCCATATGCTGTCAAAGGTATAGATTGGTGTAAGCTTTGTTGGAAAATACATAATATAGCAAATATCTAGAAAATAACAAAAATCTAGAAAGTCTTAAAATCAGGGGTGTAATAATGAATGAAATATGAGACTCACCTCCTTTGTATGTATGAGTTATGAGTACATTGCACAGCTGGAACCAGAAGCAGGCAAAGTCCTTCTAATAGTATTTGTCCTCAACACTTAGCAATGTTTAGTAATGACTACTGGGCTTGTGTTATGCATTCAAAAACAGAAAGGCAAAAATATAGATTGTCCAAACCTTCATAAGGCTGCTGATTTATAAAACCTGCCTGAATATTGCTGGTGTTCAGGACAGCACCTAAGCAAGTGCTTATTTTGAACTTCTCCATAATTGCTTTCCTGAAATTGGCCAAGGCAGTGCAGAATTGGTCACAAAGACAACTAACAATGGTTTGTTCTTTGTATTTTTTTATTATTTTTTTTTTTTTAGCTTAAAATAATTTGTGGATGAAACTTTTCTGAATTTCCTGATTAAAACAGCCAATATGTATCTCGTCAGGACTTGGACTGCCTTAGTATATCACTATTTTATAAACTATTTTTTGACAGGACCTGGCAGAATGGGAATAATAGAGTGTTGCATAGATGCAATTAAGTAATAGTGCCAGGTCTATGCTGTTTTCTGTTCAGAGGTAGATGTAGTGGGTAGGGGGGAAGGGAAAGCCTAACCAATAGTAGAGAAATACAAATATTCTGCTCCAGAGGAATGTGTCCATAAACAAGTATTTCCTAATGGAGTTCATAAAAAAATAAGTTCTGAATTGCTGAAGGGTAAAATTGAGTCTTTATGCTTAGCTTTTCTGGGAGTAATTGTCACAGCAGCTAAGAACTGAGATGAGGTGTTGGTAACTACACAGTTTGTAAAAGCCTGCACTGGGATAAAACATTTACTGTTTGCATGGGAGTATAATTATGCTGAATGTACCTGGATGCATTGGTCTGTAGCAGCATCTGTAAGAGGTGATGCTCTGTTGACTTTTGGGAAGTTAGTAACCTTCAGAGACAAAACACAGGGATGGAATAGTATGTAGAGAGAAAAGGCTCAACATAGACCTCACTGTCAACTTCTTGACTCAGGGAGTGGAAGGTCAACCCCTCTGACAGGGCTTCAAAAAACACTACTTAAAGACAATAGCAAAAAGTAGCTCTGCTCTCCTGTGTTTAATGTGACAATTAAAAGATAAGCTCTTTGAAGTCTGAGCATCCAAGAAATATCAAATCAAGGAGGAAAGAACTGGCCCAGAAGACCAAAACATGGTGAGTCATGGTACAAAAGAAATGAGCCAGTTTTAAATGAGCACCAAAGCAAGAAGTGCTATTTCAGAAACATATCATTGAAGCTGTTTGATGGCAGCTCAGTGTACAGTTTTCCAGCATTGTGTAAACTTCTAAAGAACAATACAGTACTCTTGATTATAGGCTAAACTACTTTTTTATTGTATCCTCTGGTGGTAACCTCTCGTGCTTGACTGTTGAAACTTCCTTCAAGTAGCTTCTCAAGTTAATATTTTGTCATCCAAATTGCTGAAATCGGCATCCTAGCCAATGAAATATTATTTAATTATTCCTTAGGTTTCCCATTAATTCCCCTAAGAACACCAGAAAAAATTTTAATATTATCTCTGTATTTTTCTGTACTCAGTGTATTCCAGCAAAGAGCTGGCTATTGCAACCAACCCCCATACTAATCACTCTGTGGATGGATACGCAGCCTTTAGGTAGATTTTTATTTTTTTTTATTTTATACCTTTCCTGCACAGGCTAAAGTATATTCTGGTCAGGTTATGGATTTTTTCCTCATTAAACCCCTCCATAAGTGATTAAAAAAGTAATAGTAAAAAAGAGTAAAAAAGAATACTAGCAGTTGTAAAGCTGTTTGTTTTGTTGTTTTTTGTTTTGTCATTGGTTTTTTTGTTTGTTTTTTTTTGTTTGTTTGTTTTGTGTTGTTTTGTTGGGATTTTTTTCCTGATCAGCAGTATCCATGTACTCTAATGTCTGGCACATCCAATCTCTTCATTTAGCTGACCAGTAGAAATGTATGTCACCATAAACCACTTAGACTGAAATGAAAAAATCCCCAAACAGTCCACCCCCCTTTTCAGTTAAAATCATTCTTCAAAGTACATTTTTAAGAATTATGTATAGCCTCAAGCAAGTCTCATTGCCTGATCAGACTTAGTGAAGAGTGGCTGGGGTTGTTTGCCTGGCCCAGAAATAGAAAATGATGTTGTGAGTGTTCAGTGTCTGTCTCCAGAAAAAGGTGGACATAATTCTGAAGGCATAGAGTTTTGCTAGCTCCATAAATACTTATGCTTATTCTGAGGGTGAGAATTAAGAAAGTAGGTGTGATCCTTTTTTTTTATCCCCCCTTCAAGGATGAGGAAGCTGTTTGAAGCAGCTTTAGGTGTGACAGTACAGTCAGTTACGCTAGGAATACTGAGGATTGATTTTATAAAAGTTAATTCTTCTTCCTTTCAAGGACTGAAGGTTGTATTCAAGGGCACAAGAATATATTGACTGTCTGGGAATGAATGCAGGGTTTAAGGAATTTGAGGTGCTTTGTGACACATGTCATTTCTGGAAAAATGAGCCATCCAGAGAAACAGTTTGTCTGCCCTGATGTGCCAAGGAACTTTATGTATTGGCAACAGTGATGGAGTGAGAGTGCAGCAAAAGCTAAGCATTGCAAAAGACTTGAATTTTCATGAGGGACATAAGCAAAAGACAGTCAACACTATCTAAAACATAGGCCATAGAAACTGTGCTAGTTTGGTGAGCCTAAGAAGTGTGCTGGTGTAGGTCCTGTAAAACAGGTATACCAATAACCAAGTCTAGAACAGTTATAACCCACTCAGTTATATAAATGACCAAAAAGGAAGCTTGGGAAGATACAGAAGGCTGTTAGTTGTTCTTTTTTGTTTTAGTAACTAGTAGTTTACTTTCAAAAGATGTTTTCCCCTAGAAAGTTTAGAATTTTATCTGCCTGTGAACCTATTGCTAAGATGAAGTCTTTTGAAACTCATATTTTTAGTTTGGTTATCCATAGGTTTGAGGATCATTTCCACCTGATGATGAATTGGCTTTCCTCTTTCTTAAAGTTGCAAATCTTCCCTATCTTGTCAGCACTTTAAACATTTAAGGAGAAAGTGACTTTTCCTAGGCTGAATCTGATATTCTTGCCTCCATTTTGGCATGTTGGAGGGATGGAGGTGGGTGTAGTAGCAATGGATGTAATTTTTGCAGTTGTCTATTATTTTGTTGAGGGAAAGGTATGCAAGCATTGAAGCTAAGAGAAAGAAATAGAGTACTGCAGGAATTAAAGCACAGGAAAAAACATAAATGCAAAAGAATTCCCCCACACCCAAATCCCTAGCAGCAAAGAACCTCCAGGTTATGGTTCTAGTTTTCAGAACTGTTTCATAGACTCTTTCTTATGTGATGTTTCGTTGTAAGCTACCCAGTCTCAATCTTCACAAGGACTGACTGAATACAGCACTTACCATGATCACTGGTTTTGAGGCTTTTAGTTGGATTCCCATCCTTGATGCCTCTGACTCACTTTTTGTCATCTGACTTAAACAATAGAGAATCTCATATCTAATTTTTGTTTTCCTGTTGAGTAAAGGCTTCTGCGTTTGAATTGTGCTTTAATGTACAACCGGTTTAAGAAAGAAAGAAAGAAAGAAAGAAAGAAAGA